>JAODVQ020476044.1:0-28614 GCA_025400075.2 Phenganax stokvisi
GTTAATAAGGCGAGATCTCGCTTGCGAATTTGCCGAAAAGTTTCCTCGCTAACCGAGATAATTTTGGCCCATATGAACAGGCCCTCAGAAGGCAACATATGCAATTTGAGTGAAAAGAATTTTCCAGTGAAGATTGCTGAAATGTGGCAGTGGAATAGACAGCGGGATCCAGAATCCATTGCTCACTATATGACTGTAGTGCTCCGGCTATTGGTGTCAGTTTGAATAACTCACACACCCAACTGTACTTCAACTATTCTATCCCAACTATTCATCATGAGAGTAACTGAAGACGTTAGTCATCCAAATTTACCAAGAGAATTTGAATGGAATGAAAACATGTTCTTCTCATAGGCCTTGGATACGTATTTATTATGTATACACAATTTATTTAATTATTTCTAGAAAATACCCCATGTAAATAGGCCTATGTGTATGAGCAATCAGCTGTGTAGATATATTTGGATGAATGTTGTAATTATTTCTTCCAGTTAGTCCATTTATGTTGTCTCGTCCTGGTCCGTAACTTTCAAGTTTTGGTCTCCGTCTCCAATCACATACAATTCCGGTTATATATACTGAAAAATATATGAAAGAGTCTTCATTAAGTCTATTCTTGATACAATCTTTACATCAGTATCTCTGTGCATTCAGTTATAGTCATTGGAAATATGGTTTGGCTCCGAGCGAATTCTTTCTTCTATTTTTGTTGTTCATGTTTTTGCACACTTGCTTGTTCACGCTGAACACTATATCCTTTTAGTGTAATAAAGATATCATACATAATTCAACCTATCAATGATAACTAAATATTACATCATTGAAATAACTCTTCTGTTGAAATATGGGATATGAAAAGATGGGAAAGCCGCCTCTCCTAGCAGCCAATAGCTAGCGCAGATCAACGTGGTTAAACAGAAAAAATTGTATCATTCACACAAACCTTCCGGCCCAGACGTTGCACCAATGGTAACGTCCTCGCTCATGACAGCAGTCTGAAGAAGATTCGCAATAAGATCCTTTTGGCACACATCTTTGTTTTCCATTCAGCATAAGTTGCCTGTCCGCTCTTAGCTCCACTAACTTTGAAAAGATATAGATTACACATAAACAAATATTGAGAAGTAACTTTGACAAGCATAAGTATTTCTAGTTTAAAAGATTTGTCTCGAACACAAGTTTTTGAAGTCTACGATTTTAAGGACTCTAATATGCTCTATAGATTTTCTAAGTAGAACTTCTAGGAGTGAATAACATAACAGAATTTACTATGAAGCTAACGTTTTAGTCAAGTGTTTTCCCTAATGCATTATCTCACTGGCTTACCGACTTTCGTGGCCGATAAATAGCTTCTGTTTGAAGCGCCATACACAGACACAACGAAACTAGCACCAACACCAAAATCCCTTTCATTTGAGCAAATTTTTTCATTGTCCAAAAGTTATGTATATGCAAAATTTCTAATCTAGAAGTGATGAAAGCCATGCCTGCTTGCTCTTATATACTTTTACATGCTCAGAGTTTGGTTACATAACAGGAAAAAATAGAGAACTTTTGATATGCTTAAATCAGTTTTATGCGAAAAGCCATAAAGTTGTGCAGGTGAAAAATTCGCGAGGTTTAGATAACGACGTTTACAGTTCTTCATATGCAGGTGAAATAATATAGCGTAAACATCCTGATGAAAACTTCAGTGTCTTTAAGCTCAGCTAAAAGAAATGTTTTTAAAAATTACAATAAATTTGAATTGCCAGAAAATATGAGAGAAAACTTAGGTACACTAATGGTCTCTAATGCGGAGTTACAGAGTATTTATATGATGTGGCTTTTGAAATGTTCATATTTTTGCACTGTTTCAACAATTTGAGATTTGTGTTTTGATCGTTCAGTCGCATTGTTTTCGTGTCGTCAATGATAATCCTGAAAGATGCCGAGTTATCTTTTCAATGGAGAAGCACTTATGCTGTGGGGGAATATAATGAATTTGATACACAACAAATAATGTGTAGATTTGTGATAAACTATTTCGAGAAGTACTGCATGTGGTCAAATATTGTGATAAACGTTGTTGTGTCTCAAGGCGTCAATGCATCAATGTCAATTGAAAGCATTTAAAGTGTGAAGTTGATTCTTTATAAACAACCTTTATTTTCAGTCTTTCTTACCAGAAATTACAAATTAAATACTAGTATTACGAAATAATACTAGCAAGATGTATAGCTAGATAGTTTATACCGCTCTAATGTATTGACGTCCAGTCACAGTACTAATGTGCGAAACCAAATTGTGTTATTTTTAATCTTAATTTTATCTTAAAGAATTAACACAGTTTGAAGTATTCTAGCTTTATTATAAAGAAGTAAATATTATATATATTCCATTCGTATTTCATGAAGCGCCGTTCACTAGTGACATGGAATCCAATGCATCTTTGATGATATTCTCATCTTCAACAGAGTGAGGGACAGTAACCTTCAATCTTTGTTCAGCGTTCATTGCTCTGGTAATTGCTAGCTTAGCATTATCATTGCCACTCCAACACCGTCTAGCAACCTGCGAATAGTTGGAAAGTTAAACTAAACTTCTATGCTCATAAATAGTTCTGTCTGTTCTAAACTGTTCTTTCTAGAGGTCCAGTAGCAGTCATTTCGTATTGATACTCTAGTCACTCACTCCATTTGAGACATCCCATGATAACATGTTCTCAGCTCGTCGCCCTGCGTCCTAAGAGGTACATAACAGAAAATTTCTAATAAAAAGCGAAAGACAAAATTTAACAAGGAATGTATTTAAACATGAGCATTACCTCAGAGCCATCAAGAACAAGCCCAAAGCCTCCATTTGTCACTTCTCCCCTGAATTTCGAAATAATAAACTAAACTTGTTTCTCTCGCTTTTAGTGGGTTAGAAGATTAGAAGCGTTTGGGTTGAACACTATTTAAATATGAGCGTTGTATGAAGTACACAGAACTTACCATCCAACACCGCCACCGTTGTGCAGGCTCACCCAAGTTGCACCGCGAAACGAGTCACCGATGACGTTTTGCACGGCCATATCTTTAAAACACAAAAACAATTATAACGAATACTATGGGCTAACTGATATACCAATAGCGTACCTGCACAAATGTTAGAACCATCAAAAATATTCGAAGTCTCTCTGTAGGGACTACAAAATAAGAAATACTTTGCTTGGGTGTCTTGACGAGAAATATGATTGTCTTCAAACCAAATATCATTGTAGGGTTCTGTAGGGTAGTTTACATTTTTGCCATAGTTACCTATCAGTGCCACTGACGTCATGATGATCTCGACTCAAAACAATGGGACCCTAAAAGATATTGAAAAATTTTAAAGATATTTTTAAAGTTGTTTTTAATTAAAGTTCTTTCTATCACTTACTTTAATCTTCCTATTGGCAATCGCTTCGTTGAACGCCTGAGAAATAGCGACTCTTCCAACTTGGTCAGAGTACAAGATACGCGCTTGGGAGCCGACCACCTAAGATTAAAATCTTTATAAATCTTTCATGTGGACAGAAGGGCTTCTTTGAAACTCAGTTATTTACAGTGACCAAATCATCGCATCTTTCAAACGAAGTTTTTTTTGTGTACCAATTTATTTTCTTGAGCTTTCTTAATCCATTTAATGTTGTCCTCATATTGAAATCTAACTTCCTTTGGAACTGCAGAGAAAAAAATATTGAAAATCGTAGCTAATTAGGAGGCAACAAAACAGTTCGCAAAAAGACAAAGCAGTAATCAGAGAGACTAGTGTACGGTGTCTCAAAAGAAGCCATCAAATGAAACTAAATGAACTTTACGGTGAAATCAGTGAAATGATGCATAGCAAACTGTAATTCTTTTACATACTGTTTTGTTTCGTGATGTTTTCTAATATTTCGGCGGCAATTCGGTCCGACTCCTCCAAATCTTCGGCAGAACCAGATGTGCACACCCAACTAAATTTTTTAAACAAATCCCTTGATCGCTCAATAAGCTGCATACCAATAAGATTAATTTTGAAACCAATTGTATTGATATCTACTTGGCCAGGTTATACTTACCGGAATGGTCCAAAACCAAGCGAAAATATATTGCTAAAGAAACAAAAGACGTTAGGAACTATATTAAAAATTTGAAAAATTTACGTGAAGCTAAGCCTATTGCTTATTACTAGAACGTAGAATTTTCAAATTTTTCGAAACATATTTTTATACTGTAAAAATGACTTTATTGGGCGAAGATATCTCTTTTATAGAAAGAGAATTAGAATGGTCAGTCAGACGGACGTCATTGCACCAGTAGTAAATCGATTTATACTCACCCCATGATATCTTGGACATAAGAAGGATACCGAAATGTCCCATCTTCTTTCAAACCAACATCAGCACCTTAATATGAAAATATTCTATAATGTAGTGACAAGATTGATCAGTAAACTCGTTTGATGTTAGCGAGAGTAATACGTACTGTACTCGGCTGAACTATGGCGGGCCAGAACTTACCAGCTCGGCTAGCCTCCAGAAGAAAGGCATTTCCATAATCAAAGAAATACATCCCTCTTGCTGATAACTTATTGATGGCTGTCACTTGTCGTTTCAAGCTGAATAAAACTTTTACTACTAAACTCATACAACACAAAAGTATACCCTATACATTATGTGCCTTTTACCGCGCACTATTGAAATCCTACCACTTTACCTTGTTTGCACAGCTTTTTTGAATGCGACTGGATCATCGTTCATCAATTTGTTAGCTTCATCAAAACTCATTCCCGCTGGATAGTACCCTCCATTGTAAGGATTATGCAATGATGTTTGATCTGAACCCATATCTACTAACATCTCAGCTTCATTTGCCAGTCTTTCCCTAGGGTTCAAAAACGAAAAGAAGGCTAGTTTTTACGCTGTTTTAAGACTTTAATCACAAAAATCCAATAAGCCTTCTTTTTCTTTTCTTACCAAAGATCGACAATGTTTCCATGATAACCAAGACTCAATGGCTTCTTCTCTTTTCTTGCTTTTCTATAAATAATCTCATATGAAGTAAAACTGAAGAAGACACAAATAGGAATCATTTCAAGTTTGAATCACACACTTGATTTTTTCAATGCATTTTTCCAGTTCATCTGAGATTTCCATGAGCCAACTACAAAACAAGGTTGAATGCATCATCAAATCTATCATGTATGGATTTGAACGTTGAATTATCAAATCTACCCTTGCTTGTGACGTTTTTCCAATGCTGCTTTATTGACCTACATAAACAAAGACATTCAAAATAATAACTGCACTTGGCCAACACCTTTTAAAACTTGTCTCACAACGCTTTAACCATTGAAAATTGACATGTAACAAATTCTCATTCATGTTTAACCCATTCAAAACAAGAATACTTAAATTTGCTAAACCCTAAATCTGTTCATCACTCACCTCCGCAATAACTCCCACGCAGCCACAAATTGTCGCGGCCTTAGCCTGGGCGCCACTCATTCCACCAAGGCCTGATGTAACAAATACACAACCACCCAGCTCTGACGTATTAAGATGACGTCGAGCTACGTTGAGCACAGTGAGTGTGGTACCATGAACTATGCCCTGGGGACCAATATAACAATAGCTACCAGCTGTCATTTGGCCATACATGGTCACACCAAGTGCAAACAATTTGTCATAGTTCTCTTTACTGGAATAGTTAGGAATCATCTAGGGTTAGAAATCAGTTTTTCAGTGATCATTGAAAACATGAAATGCATCTTGAGCAAACAAAAATTAATATTCAAGTATCAATCAGTGGTGAATTTTTTTTTCATGATAAGCCAACTGTTGTAATGATAAATCACAGTCTTTTGAATAGCCAAAATACAGTAGTTTAAAATGTTAAAGTATGCATGTTGTAATGGATCCTCAAGAAATATTGTGCCTCTTTCTTTTCCTATTACTACTGTTACGATCACATGAAAACAGCTAAATGGCTTTAAGTCTATTTCCTAACTAGAGGAACTTTGATGTTCCATGTCTCCAGTCTGATCAATGCAAATATAATACTGAAATATAGCGTTGCCGAGATATTGAATGGGAATGTTGTTCGTACCATGCCATTTGTTATTACAGCTCGAGGACTAGATGGGAAACTGGGAAAGAGTCCAAGGGGATGTCCTGAATACATGATTAATGTTTGTTCATCTGTCATTGTTGATAGGTAATGCATGACAAGACGAAACTAAAAATCATAAACAAACAATATTTAGGCATTCTCAACAATGTGTATGCCCTTTTACCACATACAGACATAGATACATAGAATGAAGCAGATTCGACGCACTTGTGCCCAGTTCGAAAATACTTGACCATTTCCACCATACGTTACTAACTCTTGCGGAAACTATACGTTTAAAAGACATCATATAACTTTCAATTTACTGTTGTATTTCATTGGTGCATAGTTGACATATCCTGTGAAATTTTGTTCTAACCTGAGCAACTTGAGGGTCTAGGTTATTCATTATCATCAACATTATAGCTGCAGCATACTTGCTTCTGCATGGATACTCCTCAATATTATATGCTCTATTTGATAAGCAAACATCTGTTGTTCAACTATTGATTCATAATGACGCCCTGCGCCAATTATTATACCAGATAGCTCTACCAACTCTAAGCTGTACTCTTTGTCTCTTTCTAGAGGTCCAACAGGACCACAAACATCTGTGGTGTTTTGTGAAGTTGAAATGGAGGCAATTTGAACATCAGGGAAGATGAACACATACTTCATTTTTATAGTTGGTAAAAAGCGGTACATGTAGATATGGCCATATTCCTTGAGCTCATGAGCAAACTCTGGGGCAAGTTCTGCATGTGTTGAAGCAGGAAAATATCTCAATGCATTCTTTATTGCTAGCTGCAACAAAATATTCCTAAGTTATATCAAATTCACTACAGACTTGCATGTGTATTATTGCTGTAAGAGTTCTGTCACTGCTACTTGAGGGGCAGGCTCTTTCTACAGGCATACACTATCTCACTAGCCACTGCATCAACAGTGCAAAGCTTTACATGGTGATAGCTATGGTAAGAGAGGGGTGTGGGGGTACTAATAAACTTTTGTTTTTGTTGAGGTACTCCTACCCTAATCACTTGATCTACAATATTGCAAGATAATGAACACTCTGACATAAATACTATTCTCTTACAATTTCTTCTGATTTTGAGAGATTTGTATTACGCTTCGGGGCGTGAGGTATACTCTCATCTCGGGCTTGTTTCGATGGCAATGGATCGAGTTTTAAACCACTGCAAAGCTCTCGTAATGTCGCCATAATGGAATGATGCCAACAAAATTTTCGACAGAGCTATTCTTAAGACCTCTCAGTATTAGAAAAGCTTCGACAACTCGACGAATACTCATGAACGGAGACGTTTATTATGTAACTTTACGTAACGTTAGTGGAATTTATTACAGGGGAAGGGCAGTTGGGCAATTCTTGTGAGACAGAAAATATGCGAAATAAATCAGATTTTATATTTATTTATCGGAATACATACGAAAACCACAGAAACAATACAACACAAAGAAAATTCTCTCGAAAACTACAGCTTTTAAAAGACATTTTTTGTACTGCTTTTCACCCCCCTCCTACGTTGGATACACATTGTGGTGTAGGTGTTCAGAAGGTGTGTCGCATGTGTGGCTTAAACGTGATAACCAACTACCAAAATAAATATTGTTACCGGGTCAGTGCTACTACAGTGGATAAATTATTTAATTACAAAGGATGCGAATACACGTAAAATACGAAGAAAAATGTCTTGTAGTGCCTGTGAAAAAAAGCAGGAACACCATAAAATGGTTGACTAGCGAAGCAGTTAGAAGATTTTGCGAGTTGTTCAAACTAGATGTCCAAGACGTTGACAATTTCGGCTTATATTTGCCTGATGCAGAGGGAATGCTATACTTCAGTGATTTGATTGAAGACTTGCTTGAAAATGATGCCTTTGTCGAATTAAAAAGTTAGTACAATAAAGTATTGTCAATAATTGAAAGTGTATTTAATATGTAACCGAATTCTATTGTGGAACAGCATTTGTAAATGTGATGCGTCCAGGTAAAAGGCGTACGAAGCAGAGCACACAAGTCTGATGCAATCTTGCACAAACAAGGCTCTTTGCCCTCAGTCAGTGCACGACAGGCTAGCTCTTTAAAGTGCCGTCAAAGAAAAGATTCTTTATCCCAAAGTGCATGAAGCCGCTTGAGAAACTAGTCAAGGAAAGCTTGCTTGTACTTTCGGGGCAGGCTTCGGAGCTTTTATGGCGCGCTTTTGAATGTATTGATCTTTGCGCAAAAATTGCGCAAAATGTCGCATATAGTTGACTTTTCCTACCGTTATCACTGAATCTCATATATTTTGCAAATTTACCAAAGGCTTAACTTCAACGGAAAGAAATGAAAGTCTTCAAAATAAAACACGACGGATACATACTACGGTAATTTGTAGCAACTATACTTCATTTGCTATGATTTTTGTGAAAGAAAACTATAAATAGATACTTAAACTTATATGCTGTATTTGTACGTGCATAGATAACTTTGGATGGAAATAGTCTTACGACAGAGCTACTTATTCAACTTAGCACTGGCAATGCTGAAATAAAGGTAAACAGCATTTGTATTATCGTTGCCTTATGCAGTATAAACCAGTGATATAAACTGTGAGGAATATACTTTCAGTGTGCATGTGCCTAATGCAGAGGGCATAATTTTTATCATTGTATTGATTAATGGTTCTAAAGATATCTGAAGATGCTGTCAAATGCGTACAAGAAGGAAGAGAATTGGTAGATAAAATTGTCAAAGAAAAAAGAGGTATAGTAAAGCAATACAAAAAGCAAACAGACAAGCAAACAAACAAGAGACCAGACTAACAAACAAAATTATTTATTTTTCTAGTTGTGTATGGTATTAATACTGGATTTGGCAAATTTGCCCAAAAAGTTATATCTGATGACAATCTTGGGTAGGTCAATTACAGATGATTTACCCCCAAATGTTTTTCTTGCTCTTTTATCAAAGTGGAAAACAATATCAATCTGTTTTATGTTGTTTAGTCAACTTCAAGAAAATTTGATAACATCACATGCTGCTGGTGTGTTGCTGTCATGTGTTCTTCAGCTGATGCTTTATGTATCATGTTGCTCTTTGAGTTTAACTGTGTTACAGTAGAAATTGATGCCCTTTTTTGACAGGTGTTGGAAATCCGCTCACTCTCGAACAAACTAGAATGCTAATGGCTCTGCGTATCAACGTCCTTGCCAAGGGCTACAGGTGATTAAACTTTCTAGTTTCATAACATGTTTTTATTGATTTAAAGAATTAAATGGTTTACTTTGTACATAGTGGAATTTCGCTTGAAAATTTGCAACGAATTGTGGATGCGTTTAATGGTAAGAAACGACAAATTAAGTTGTTTCTATCAGGGCTGAACTAAAATAGAGCAAAGGCAACCTTTTCACGTACTACTGCAGTGGGATTTTAATTACTGAAGTGAATTAGTGTTATAATCCATTGTGGTAAAAAACAAAAATGCTTTCTCCTGCTCTCTCAGTTCCAAAGATTTTTCTTTCGTCTTTCTAGCTTCGTGTCTTCCGTGGATTCCTGAGCAAGGCACGGTCGGAGCGAGTGGGGATTTAGCGCCGTTAGCACACCTCGCACTAGGGCTCATGGGACAAGGAAAAATGTGGAGTCCTAAAAGTGGTTGGGCTGACGCCAAATTGGTGCGTCACGTGACATATTCTTGTCCAAATATTGCAGAACTTTTGTTTCTACGCGAGCTTTCCAGCTTTACGTTTTTTACTCGCTTGTATACGCTCGTAAAAGTTTAGAAAACCTATCTTACGAACAACCGCGAGAAGTTTTTTTGAATTTTTAATTCGAAATAAATACGTGCGTGTTTGTTCGTGTATTTTTACAAACTGTAAAACTTTGAAGGATTTAAACTTTTACGTGCGTGTCACAAATGCGTTAATGGACAGCAGCGATTACTTTTGTTCGTAGGTGTTGGGCGCACACGGTTTGCAGCCAATGAAACTGGGCCCTAAAGAGGTGGTGTACTTTATGTCTTTTTTTTTCCTGACACTTTTGAAACGAATGCTTGCACTTTGACCAGCCATGACAAGTTTCATGTAGTTACTCTGGTTTTCTCCTGATCTAAAGGTAGTCGAAAACGAAACGCTCGTTTTGGAGAAAACCGATTTACAGAGGAACTAATTACGTTTCTATAACTTAGGGATTAGCTATGATAAATGGTACACAATTGATTACTGCTGTAGGGGCCGAAGGTAAATAACTAAGAAGTTGACCACTCAGTGATAGTTATGCATTGAAAACAGGACGATATTGTTGTTTATCTAATGCTTTTTCATGACTTTAGCACTATCTCGGGCCATAGCAATCGCACGTCAAGCAGATATCATTGCTGCTATGTCACTAGATTGCCTAAAAGGGACGTCAAGGGCTTTCGATAGTCGTATACACAAATTACGACCTCACAAAGGACAAATGAAAGTTGCTCAACGATTGCGCACCCTCTTACATTCAGAGTTTTATCCATCGAAAATTTCTGGTTCGTGAAACTTATTGCTTGGCTAAAGTATAAATTACTGACCATAAAAAGCATGATGTTGCATTTTTCTTGTTTGAGTCACTTCGCCTTTTTAGCTTTATGAATCTTGGATAGTTCACGCTCTGATAATATTAGCTATATAACTATCCTTTCTTTTGTTTTAAAGACATCTAGCTATACTTTATTGCATTTTTCTACACAGAAAGTCATCGTTTCTGTCATCGAGTACAAGACGCTTACACCATGCGCTGTTGTCCTCAAGTACTAATGATTTTGAACAATTGTAGTGTTGAGATTGAATCCTAAGCTTTTTCAATTGATATTTTCTCTTTAGGTTCATGGTATCGTTTTAGATACTATAGAGTTTGTCAAGGGCATTATAACGACGGAAATGAACAGTGCAACTGACAATCCTGTATCCCTTTTTAATCTGAAAACACGGAGTAGAATATTAAATATGGATACGCTTCTACTTTCATCATTTGTCTTTTGAAGAAGAACACAAGTTTATAGTCTTATATCAGTGGCTTTATTTCCAAATATTACTCTTGGTGAAAGGCTTTTCCTTTAGTTGTCAAATTCTACTCTCTTTTTATATCTATTTTGCGTCCTTGCGTCCTTTCTTTTATGACTATGGGAGCCAGTATGCGTGCTATACTACTACATAGTTTTGCTGTCAATCCTTGACCAAGATGTCAGATGGTATTTGCTGAACATGGTGAAACTATATCTGGCGGAAATTTCCATGGCGAATATCCTGCCAAAGTGGGTGAACTCGCAGACGCAAAAACATAATCAGGACTTGCAAGACTCTGATAGTTAGCTAGCTTACGAAATGAGGAAGTGTTGATAAAAATTTCAAAAATTTTCAGGCATTAGATTATCTGGCGATTGGTGTTCATGAATTGGCAAACATGAGTGAACGACGCATTGAAAGACTAGTGAACCCAGGTAAGTCATTTCAAATACTTCGTTCGGTAGAGCAAAGCGATCTGTGTGGTTTATTAGTTGTTGTATTTGTTCCTTATGTCTAGCTTACAGTGGCCTACCAGCATTTTTGGTTGAAAATGGTGGTCTCAATTCAGGTCGGTTGTTGTAGGATAAGATCAGAGATAATACGAAACTACGTTCTGTTGACCGTTATTTGACCAACCCTTTTTTTTCCATGTTAATGAAGGTTACATGGTTGCACATTACACGGCTGCCGCTTTAGGTAAATGTGTTTATCTTAAACGTTAGACGAGAGAAAAAGGCAAGTAAACGAACCCTATTTTCAGTTCTGAAATTTGGGAACAATTAGATGCAACACTAATTTTATTTTCCAGTGTCTGAAAACAAGGTTCTGTGCCATCCTTCGTCAGTTGACTCGTTATCCACGTCAGCAGGGACTGAAGATCACGTGTCCATGGGTGGATTTTCTGCGCGAAAAGCTGTTAAAGTTGTGGAGAATGTTGAAAGAGGTAGCGTATACGTGAGCTGGTCGTTCTAGGCTAATTGCTGTACAACTGGACATGCATGTGCACTTTCTTTCGCAGTTCTTGCTGTTGAATTGTTAGCAGCTTGTCAAGCCATTGAGTTTCTTCGACCTCTGACAACGACAGAACCGCTAGAAGCTGTTTATGCCTTAGTTCGAACCTATGTGAAGTGAGTTTGGAATGTTCGAAGATTAATTAAGAATCGTTTTTACCTGTACAAGTAACTGCAAAACATAGTGAAATATGTTTTAATTCATAGACCTTGGGAGAAAGATAGATATATGGCTCCGGATATTGATAAGATTACGCAACTCTTAAGAACAGAAAAGGTAAAGATGACAACTACGACGTTTCTTGTTTCCTTAGATTCATGAGAAACGCAGTGATTGCGATGTAAGTGCTTTCTACTTGGTTCTCTTCAGGTGTGGCAAGTTGTGTCTCCCTTCATTGATAGCTACATGGCTGCAACCTCAACAAAAGATTTAGAAAATCGTCCATCTTCGCCCACAAGCAGTGATCTAGTTGCGTGCGAAGACGAACAGGAGAAAATGGACTTCGCTCATGACAACAAACAAGAAGAATCCTAGATGTCACATCTTCGTATTTATAATCGATTTGAGACAAAGTTCTTGTGTATAAAATCTTTTGGTGTATAAGAAGCTATGGTATAACTAAAAACGTCACATGTGCAAATGATGAAATTCAGTTACGCTATATTTCAGGACAAATTTTTCGGTATACTTATATGACTTCAACGAAAGTTGTTAATTTTTTAAAACAATGTAAATCCCGATTTGCGTTATCTACAAGTTTTAATCAAAATTCTCAGTTATTTCATATTTGGATTATATCCGACATTCTCGTCCCATCCTTTGCGACAAGTTTTTACAATCCAAGCGTGTTCATCATCGTCTGTAAAGAAATACTTATTGGGTTAGAAGAAGTGCACTTCAATGAAAAGGCTCCAGACTGTTTCGAAACAGTATACTGAACTGATGGGCAAGGTGTTTTTACGGAATCCAAATCAAGTGAAACAAGGAAAGGCCATCCATTGCATATGTAGATCTTTCACATTATTGTGAAAAAGAATGGTACCATACCCGCATTACGTAAGAATCTGTTTTCATAATCCATCACAACACGAGTGGCAGGATTATAGAATCCATCTCCACAATCATAACATCCCTCAGGAATATCACGCGGAGGAACACTGTTAGTGAGTTGGGAACGACCTATAATGAAGACCAATTACAACACTGAGGTAGGTTGAGAGTTGTCCATTGAAAATGCAATATTGTAGCCCGTTTTCCTGTCTTTAGTTTGCTAACCGGCAGGTTCAAGTCCATTGCAAATTTCCGTGTAAAATCTTCTATCATAACCGTCACAGTAACCCCAGTCCTTTGGCTTGTACTCCAAGCCATCAGCAAAAGTGAATTCACCCTAAAAGTATAACAATATGTACAATATGAAGCCCCTAGTTGGGTAAATGCACTGATCACTGCTTGGTAATGATTATACTGTAGTACCTCAGTTGCAATGCCATTTTCCCAAGTTCCAACATACTTGCTACCATTGTCAAAGAGCAAAGTTCCAGAGCCATGGAACCTAGCAATTATGCACCACAGCACCAGCATATTGCAAATGTGTTTTTTTAATAGTCGTCAGTTTTCTGTACAAAACTCACATTTCGTTTTTCATATCTCCAACATATTTCATACTCAGAGCCTCAGGCAGTCTATATTCTCCTTTCCCCTCCATTCTGTAAAAATAATCAACATATACAAATTACCACACATCTCTTCAGTTCTTCCCTTTCGTATATTAGGCCCACAGTTGTCACCTGTTCGACTCAACTCAAACTCAGCAATATACAGTACCTGCCATTCTTCATCTCCCCGTCGTAAGAACTACCCGTGTACTCCATTTTCTTGGTGAAAACGACGAAAAATATGAATAAACTGCAAAAATAGATCAAAACCCGACTGCCATATTGTTTTTTTCTTGTTGCTATAACGACATAATATGCGCCCATCGTTTAATGTTTCAAAACCCCTTACCGCCCTTACGTCATGTAATTTTGATTGCGTGGGATGAGTAAGGGTGAATATCTTTGAAAGTGGGTTAAATTAAATGGGTGGCAAAATGCGTGACAAAAAGTTAAAAAAAAACAGTTTCGAAAGAAATTAACACAGCGTGTGTTAGCTGGGGAAGTTTCTTTACGAGGGAGTGATGTGATATGTCTTCTACACAGCTAGCAACAGTAACATGGACAGTAGCCACAAACATGGAATTTAGACAATGTCTGTTATAAACTTCCATAAGCAACGTAATATTTGAGGTTATAAATAAACATTGACGCATTATATAGTAGTTATGTAAAGATGAGTAACTGCCTAAAGAGGGTACTTTAAAAACAGTTCCTCCATGCGGTAAGGCTGCTATGGACAAAAGCTCCGGTATACTAGTTCTGGTATTCGGTATTCTGAACTATTTCCGGTCGGACGTAAGCATTCGATAGTCAGACTACTACATTTGGTTTCAATTTGTGGGTGTAAAGTATGGTCTGGGATTACCGAGTTCCTGTCTATGTTTCGCCTACAGTTTCTACAATTCACTGATGTAAAAACAAGCTGGAAATAGAGACTGTAATTGTTGAAAAAGTTGTCAAATTCTGCTATGCCTGGAGCAATGTAGCAACCGTAAACGTTTGAGCTGTAATTAATTAAGGACCGCGAAATATCAAATTATGACTTTGGTTGAAAACCTGCAAGCGTGGAAAGAGGCTGTGGGAAGCTACAATGAAGGCGACTTTCAAAGTTCGCTGGATAAATTTAGAAGTATGAAAGATACGTCGGCAAAAATTGCATTTAATATTGGACGTGCTCAGCTGTCATTATGTGATTTGACAGCCGCTTTGGAGGTTTGTATATTGGCTAATTATGCACTATGTTGACTATTATGTACATATCAAAGTGTATTTATGGATTATATGCAGGTTTGTCTAGTTTTAAAGTACTTTTTGCGGATATAATTCTTTAACCTTGAATTAACTTGTGATTTGTACTGTAAAATTGTAGTGTCATTCACTCACTGATCTCGAGATGCACTGGATTATCATTATTTCTCTATCACTAATTGCTAGGCTTTTCAAGAAGTTGTCAAAAAAGACGAACATTTGGCTGTTGGACATTTCATGTTGGGCGTGGTCAATTTAATGAGTGCAAGGTGACAATAGTAAAGAGGTTGCCAAATCGTTGTTCATTACTCCGATCAATTATTGATTATCTTATATGATATTAAAATACTGTAAAACAATCTACTCTGACTGACAAAAGCTTGACTCATAATGTTAAGCAGTTAGGTTTATTTTATATTTTCTCAATTTTTCTTACAGATATTCTGAAGCATTGGTCAACTTCAATGAAACATTTCGAAATCTTAGAGAAAGTAAATTCATTGACTACAGACAATTAGGCTTGCGATACAAACTATATAAATGTGAGGTATGTTATTTGGCATATTATCTTTTAGAAACCTCAGAAGTTACATGGAATTCTCGTTTGAATGGCATGGTCTTGTTACTTGATTAAAAAACAGAGACAAGAATTAGATAACAATTAGCATCAATTACAATATACGTGACAGGTGTACCTGCAAAAACATTTCATATTGTTTTTTGTCTTGCAAGAAACATTCTCGTTTCAACTCTGCAGGTTCTTCTCAATCGAGCGGTATGTCTATCAAGTCTTGGTTATATAGATAGTGCTGTGGAAGACCTGCTTGGTGCACTACAATGCAAAGTTGAACCTCGTCACAGCATCATTGACATCAGTTTGAATAACTTGCAAAGTGGCCAAGCTGTCGATTTTCTTGTCATGGATGCAATCTTTCAGCCTCCAAAATCAAAAACAGCAAATTTGGAGAAGCGTGATTATCTTGGCAAATCTCAGGTGTGCTGTTGATGTCATGTATATAAATTAAGGCATAAATTATCATCAAAACTTCTCTGTGTGTAAACTTATTGAGTTGCAATATTCTTGCTTACACTGGGTGTAAGTAGACAACAAATTAGGGAGTAATGCCACTCTTACTCTGAAGTGACAGTTCACTTGACTTAGTTTTCACTGGGCTAAAAGTTTGTTTGTTTCTACAGGTTGTTGTCAACACAGGTGGATATGAAACAATGGAGAGTCCGTTGCAATTGCGGGACAGAGTAAACACTACTCCTTCTGGAACTGCGCGAATGACTGCCGATGATGGTGAGCTATATCGAGCTCTTTATGACTTCACTGCTCAAAACATTAATGAGGTCTCAATCAAAGCTGGTGACATCATTACTGTGACGGATACTGCTGATGACGGCTGGTTTACCATGGTTACAAAAGATTCTAGGAAGAGGGGTCTAGTTCCAGGTTCTTATTTGGAGAAATACAAGAACAATGAAGAGGTTATTTGAGCAGAAATTGACCAAAAAAATTAATTTTTTTTCAAAAATTAATAAGTGACATTTTGATTTTATCATTTCAGCCTGTTACAAAGCGACAAGCTCTCCTTACGGATTTAAGAAAGAAAGAAACTCGCCAATCATTGAGAAGGGTTCAACCTTTGACAAATAGACAAACAAACAAACTTCCAGTTGAAAGACTTAAAAGCACTAGTCCTAAAGATAACGTTCACACTTATGCTAATGGTTTTAGTGCTGGTCCACAGAAAGAGCGTCCAAAAACCGTAGAGCTAGGAGGCCTGGGAAAGGCCATTCCAAAACTTCCTCCAAAGACTGAGCCAAAGCATACAGGTCCGCCTAAATTTCGCCGTAAGAATTCACTAGATAACATTCTATCCACATCTTCTCCAAATCTTGGCAAAAAATCTCTAGATATAAAAAAGCACGAGAAAAATAACAACAGTGATGAAGATGATGGATATGAGAAAATCCCTGAGGTTTCTCCTGTAAAACCTTATGCTGTACATGATATCAGGGCACCTTTCGAGAAAAACAGTCAGAAACGACCGGAACGACCCGCCCCACCCCCCAAAGTGGTTACCACTATGAAATCCCGGGGTTTTCCCCAGCCTACAGTGGCACCGCGTGTTCCACGTGCGAACACAGTCTCCGCTCTTGGGTCTACTATGGAGCTTAAGCTTGGGTTGGGATCAGGAAACTGTAGCCAGAAACCAGTTAAGATGCCTCCTTCTAGACTGTCTCCGTCTCCCAGACGACTGAAGAAGGACAATGAAACCTCATTGGAGAAAGAGGTTAGTACTGGGAACAAGTCATGGAAGGAAAGTACTGGAACCGGTTGTTCGAGAGGTAGATAGCGCTACCCCCTGGACAGTGCCTTTTTGTAGCCTTCGTAAAATTTTACATTGATCGTGATAACACAAAATTACAACTGATAACAATAGTTTAAAGTCTTTAATATTTATATCGTTGACTAAAATGGAAGTTTCGATATTTTTTGTTCAATTTTGTGAACGCTGAAAAATTCACTATCCAATGGATAGCGCTATTCACCTTTCGAACAACCGGCCCAGACAAGCAATTTTCATGAACAACTTTTCTTGAAGAATCTGTGACAGCATAACAATTTGCACGCATACAGTCGTCGAGCAAAACTTGTTCCGAGCATGGACTCTTCAAGAAAATTGTTGAAAAACTTTTGTTTGTCTGTGCACGAGGAGCTTAGTTTCTCATATAGTTCAAATTTATTAAAACTCATTTCCACGTTATGTTATTTAATGAAATAGTGTCAATGATTTTAGGCTTGCAGTCAAAATGTAGTGTTACAATTCGTTATAACGACGTCTTTAAACGTGAACTCATCAACAAATGCGGAGGATATCCAAAACGCCGCAAAGGAAGCTATTAATCGAAACATTGCCTCAAACCTATGGTAGGATAGCTATTTTGGTTCATTTTCCTAGCGTCTCAAGTGCCACTTGGTGGTTTAAATATATTCTCTGTTTTTTTTTAGGTGTGAAAAAGAGGGAATAAGAATAAGACTAGACGATCAGCGAGCTTCAAATATTGTCGATCTTGCAAAAGATGGAAAACTGAAGATCTTTTGTAATTCATGACGAGTTTTGTATTCATGTAGACTGTGTATATACGACATGAAAGTTCCATAAAGTAGCCCTCTGCAAATTGAAAATTTTCCAATATCTATAACAAGAACAACATCGCATCATCTGTGTGGCTATAATAATTCCTTGACTTTTTAAAATTGAGATGACTATTTATTGGCGTTTTATACGTGATAATTATTGTATGATTGGTATACGAATATAAATTTGTAAAATAAACCTTGGTACTGTTTTAGAAGAACTACAGATCAAAAACTACGTTTGAATGTTGTGTTTTAGTTATGAAATATTCGTTGCTAGTTCAGTTTTACCAACCAAGCCAAACGCAGCTCGTGAAGAAAGAAAGCATGGAAAAGAGGTAGAGGACTAGGAGGGAAAGAAAATTATAGAAACTTCAACGAGGATGATTGAGGCTGACTGAGTTTATTTGTACTGAAAGTTGTACTAATTTATCAGTTTTAAAGTTTTCTTTAAAGCTGTGTTGTTGCCTTAGGTACGCTTGGACGTTAATTGTCGGGAAGTAAAAGTTTTGTTTTAAATTCGACGAATGAAAATGCGACGGCTAAACCACGCTTTAGTGTAGTTAAGAGGAATTTCCTGAGTTGAAGAAAACCTGACTGTAGTATTTGCCGCTAAAAGAGCTTTTTAGTTGATAAAATTATAACTTTTCTCGCTACTGCTCATTGCAATTTGCAGAGTAGAACCCACTTGGTCATGAAACTGGTGAATGTACCATGCACTCATGCTACCATATAAGTACCGGCACAACTTAGCTGAACGAGTGAGCGATGTTTTGAAACTGACAAATAGCCAAGATTACAGCAATGCATTTGAATTTCAAACACTGTAGAAGAAAGAGCGGTATGCACCTCAATGGCCTATTAAACGCTCAATGAATTCATACAATAGCACTTGGCTGGTCCTTGGAAACAAAGAAATGCGTCATGCCGCGCTTCTCAACCCTCCAAACTACCCAGTTTAAATTCACATAATCTGACTAGAAATAAGACTAACAAAATTTGCAAAATTTCGCAAGATAGCAAGCCTTGTTGTTACAGAAAAGATAAATGAGGTTCCAATTAATTTATTCAAACATTTCACGTGGGAACAAGCCGTAAAATAGCAAATAATTATAAATCTTATATCTCCTTGTGTGTTGTCCCCTGCCGACACGTGATGTCAAATAACCAATAGGCGTGCAATGCGGTATACCAATTATCACTATCAAAAATTGCTCACTTTTTCTCGAGGTTAAAAGTTTATCTTACGCTGGAAAAACTCGAAAAAAATGCGGAGAGGAATGCGTCCTTGTTGCTTCTGTTGGTTTGATAAAACTCTTTGAAGTAATGGTTTTCGTTTGGGAATTAATGCTCAGGAATAAATGGTAAATCCATGTCGATTCAAGCGTCTGGCTAATTGTTTACATTAACAGCACATTGTTGTAATCCTATTTTCAAAATATGACTGCGATATTGTGGTCACTTTTATCTGCTGTGCTTTTCACTCAAACTCTTGTAAATGGCAAAAGGATTTATATTAGTACTTCGACAAAACCTGGAACTCAGTTACTATCGTTAAACAATCCAGAAAGAACGAATTATACACTAGTTTTATCACCAAAGGCAAAAATTCTTGGACCGTTCTTATATGTAAATCGAGCTTCTGGTATCGTTACTTTGAGAAGGCAAATCGGTTGTGGTATTTTTTGTAACAAATTATTTGTAGTTGCTGTGAGATCTACAAGTGTTAGGCCACCTAGATTACATGTTTGGACGCCTGTTTTAGTGTTTTTACACAACAGATCTGCTTGTCTTGTCGGCAGAATAACAAACTTAGATAACGTGAGCACTATTTCCGCTTATAATAACCATGAAATGCCGCATAATAGTGACCAGTCTGACAGGGTGTTAATATCACAAAGTGGCAAGTTAAAACATGAAGTAGAATCTGTAAATGACATCCCTGATCATATCTTCAATGCAAGAAGAAGTAAACAGTCAAGTGGTTATGACCAGGATAGGTACAAGTCAGAAAACTTCAAAACAGAATATGATGGTCTGCCAGAAACTAAACATTCCTCGAGGTTTAGAAGAAATGCCAGAAAATATCCACCTAAGTTTGCAAAATCATCTGAAACTGTCACTATCCAAGAAGATATTAATGTTACAACACTTGTTTATGCTGTTTCAGCCACAAATTCCGACATGTACTCTTTGGGTGAGCTTTTGTATGAGATGAAACCCAAGGGGAATATTCGTAGTCAAGATTTCTTTCAGATTAATCCTAGCACAGGAGAAATCAAAACAAAAGCTTTGCTAGATCGTGAGAGTATGTCAGAACATGTATTCAGGGTAACAGCAACAGACAAAAGTAGTCCCCTATTACAGGCCAAAATGGTTTTGACAATCCAGGTGACTGATGTCAATGACCATGCACCTGTATTTGATAAAAAGGTGTATCGTGAAAATATATCAGAAATGGAGGACAGCGGTTCCACTGTGTTGGCTGTCCGTGCATATGATGCAGACATTGGTCCCAACAAAGATATTCGTTATAGCATTGTCAATCATGTTGGCGACAACAAAGTATTTATAATTGATAGAATTTCTGGTATAGTAAGGGTTGATGATGATTTAGATCGTGAAAAAGTTTCACTTTATCATTTGATTGTGAAAGCAGAAGACCAGGGCAAACCGTCTCAGAGTTCGACAGTTGATGTGTACATCAATATTTTGGATGAAAATGACTGCACTCCTGAGTTTAACCAAAGCATATACACCTTCTTTGTTGCGGAGAACAGCAGCAAAGGCACACTAGTTGGTGCAACTAATGCCTCAGATTGCGATGAGGGCTTAAACAAGAAAATACGTTACAGTATAACATTGGGAAATGATGATCAGGCATTTCATATCGTCATGAGTTCTGGAGTGATTCGTGTGGCAGGCCCACTTGATTATGAGAAAAATTCTATGTATGTGCTTCAAGTAACCGCAGAAGATTTTGGTGTTGTCCCAGAATACAGTGAAGTCTGGGTTCAAATTGAAGTCACTGACATCAATGATTGGCCACCAGAGTTTATAAAGAGTGAATACCGATTTAATGTTGCTGAAAATAAAGATGCTGGAGTGTTTGTGGGAACTGTACAGGCAATCGACCGAGATTCTGAAGAGAATGCAAAAGTTGAATACTTTTTGAGAAATAAGAATTTGCCATTTACAATCAATTCAACTTCTGGTAAAATTAAAACTGCTAGGAAACTTGACAGAGAAACAGAACCAAACTATCGAGTGGAAGTTATAGCCCAAGATAAAGGCAAGGTACCTTTAAAGAATTCTGTGATAGTATACATCACCGTTGATGACGTTAACGACAGCCCTCCCATGTTTGATAAACAGAGATATAATGCAACAATTGACGAGAAATTTCGGTCAAGAAAACCATTTCTGAACGTCATTGCTAAAGATAAAGATACCATAGGCGAAATCAAATATTCTATTAAAGACGACCCATACAATTGCTTTGCGATCAACTCATTTGGTGGCGTATCAAAACGTCGTTCTTGTAAGCTTAATTACAAGAAGAAGAAATTCTATCATTTCAAGGTGGAAGCGTCAGATGGCAGACAAAGCTCCTTAGTGCAGGTTGTAGTCAAAATAAGTGACTCCAATGACAATGCCCCAAAATTTAAGAAGTCGCGTTACACCGGACAAATTTATGAGAATATGACAGCTGGTGCAATCGTTGTGAGGGTTTCAGCAACTGATGATGATTTTGGGAAAAATGCGGAAATTAAATATGCCATTGTTGGTAATAAGAATATTTTCAAAATTGATGAACAGTCTGGTGAAATCACTACTCTTGCCAAACTGGACAGAGAAATGAAACCTAAATACAAGTTGAGAGTTCTGGCCACTGACAATGGGAAACCAAAGCTCTCGGGACGGACTCGGGTAGATATTACAGTTTTGGATATTAATGATAATGCGCCGCAATTTGAACAGAAATTGTACAAAGTTGAGTTGGATGAAAATGTTCGCATTGGACAACTTGTGATACCGGTTAAGGCAACAGATATAGATGAAGGTTCAAATAAACAAATATCATACTCACTGGAAAAACAGGGTAAGAAAAGTGACAATTATTTGTTTAAAACAGTTTTACCTAGTGAAAATGAAAAACTCTCAGCTCGATTGCTCACTTTGAGTAGATTTCAATCCATATCTCATCTAATAGTCTGCCAAATTCTGACAAATGGAGTCAGTTAGTTCTTTACATATGTCCATTTTATCTGAAAACTTGCATCAAAATCTGTGCAAAATTTTGTAAAATATTTTACTCTTACAAACAAATAAGCAATTAAGTAAGTAAACATAATCACTTGGCAGAAGTTATAATTTCATTTGTAATTGGCAGGTAACACTGACACAGCATTCAAGATCAATGAAGATTTAGGTGATATCACAGTGAATAAGAAATTGGATAGAGAAGTTACTCCTGAATATGAGCTAACTGTAGTAGCAGTAGATCATGGCATTCCTGCACAACACTCTACAGCAAGAGTTAAGGTAATTGGGAGAAGCTAACCAATAAGAAGCGTTTCCTGTACTTAATGAACCAATCAAATACGATCTTATCTTGCGAGAGGTAGTTGTAACACTAATAGAAGTAAACTAATAATGGTTTCGCTTCGTATTTGTCTCTTAGGTAACATTGAAAGATATCATAGATAGTCCACCAAGGTTTCAGAAGTCACGGTATGTCGTGAATATCCCTGAAGACTTTTCTCTCAAGAAAGAACTGGTGCGAGTGAAAGCTGTGACTCTTGACATTTTGAAACACGCGAGCATACAGTACGACATTACTAGTGGAAACTATGACAACATGTTTACCATATTTGGTACCTCGGGTAGTATTGAGCTTGTGAAGCCGTTGGATTTCGAGACCAAGACGCTTTATATACTTACAGTACAAGCAATGTATGCTTCGTATCTCGCTTCAGCTGAGGTCGTCATTAATGTTATTGACGTCAATGATATGATTCCAGTTCTAGAGGATAATTTTGAAATCATTATAAACACACGTGAAGGACGTTTTCCTAGCAACGTTCACTTCAAGATTCCAGCGTATGACCCGGATAAAAGCTCTAAACTCACTTTTAATATTGATTTGAAAAATGACCGCGCAAAGAATGCTGTCACAGTGGATAAAGACACTGGTGTCTTAAGTATAAAGGAATCAGCTCTCGTAAACACCAACAATATACTATTTTCAGTCAAGGTATCCGATGGTAAGCACTCTATTGATAAACGTGGGAGTATTAATCTGAATATTATCACTGAGGAATTACTTCAAGCTAGCGTGCCTATCTATCTTAAAAATGCTACGACGTCGAAATTTTTCGCGGTCTTGAGGGAATTTAAATCACGAATTGGGTCAATCGTTGGTGCCCGAGGAAGCGATGTAGTTGTATTTTATGTTGTGAATACTACACGAGTGTACACCAAGTTTGTACAAAGAGTTGGGGAAGTTACATTCTCAAATGATTATCTGACCGTTTGGTTCGCAGTTCGCATCGGGGATGGTTTCATGGATGGGAAATTAGTCTTGGAAAAATTGTTTTTCAATGTGGAAAAGCTTGAAGAGGAAACACATATGATAGTTTTGCCTTCTGATAAAGAAATTACCAAAGACCATTCGACGTATTATCTTTTAGTACGTGAAGCATGTAAAAAAACAGACCATAGTTACCTAACCTGTGCTACGAATAAGTCGTTTGTTGAAGCACGGGGAGAACTTTTAACGACGCCTTCAGCAGTGTTCTTCGGTGTGAAAATCAGCGAGTTGCTGCGACCAGTTTGCTCAGCGGGTTTTTTCGGCACTTCATGTAATCTTAGGTTGGATGCTTGTTACTCTAGTCCCTGCGTCAATAAAGGCAAATGCATTAACTACGAGGGTGGATATTACTGCGCATGTGCAGAAAATTACGTCGGCAGAAATTGCGAATTTGATGTAAAAAAATCAAAATGCTCAAAATTACCAGGTTGGTAGTGCTATTATTGATTTGATAGAACGCTATGAGATCACTTTTCAGAAAAAGTGTTGCAATTAAAAGTTAATTTTCCACAATAGAAAATATCTGTGAGAACAAAGGTGTGTGTCAAGATATCTCAAAACAAGGCTTCGTCTGTCAGTGCCAGAATGAAAACTACGCGACAGGATTATGTCGTGTTTCTACGAGAAGTTTTCAAAATGGATCGTTTGCTGGTTTTTCAGGTATTTCTAATGAATGTTTAAGGCTTGTTTATTCTTACAAGTTTACACTGATTTTTGTAGAAGCTGCATATAAATGTATTGTAGTTATCGTGCTTGCTGTACTTTTTCCTGTTAACCTGCATATTTGATGATCAGTCTACTGTGTGTTTCCAGGTTTAGACCAACGCTGGCACATTGAAATATCTCTCGAGTTCGCTACTATTCAATCAAACGGAGTTCTCTTCTATATTGGTCGCCATGGACATGAGAATGACTCAATGGCGTTAGAACTCAGAGATGGTACACTTTACTACGTTTTCTCAGCCGGTGATGACGTGCAGACGGTGAGCGTGGGGCCTAGGAGGGACCAGAGTCTTGTAAATGGAAAATGGCAAAAAGTGTTTGTTTCATACCAACATCGAGTAAGATTGTTGTTCAAAGCATATAGCCTACACTGCATAGATCTAAACTACTTTCCCTGGAGGTCCAAAAAGACTCAATATCTTTTTTATCCAGTACTACTACAGGACGAAACCTTAGCTGTTCTTCCAAACTATTTCTTTAGACTGGAGCCTTAGTTCTGGGAGACGACTGTAAATCCGCAGTAGCTGTCAAATTTGGAAATCAAGTCGGAAGTTTCTCGTGCGCTGCAGCGAAAAAATTGAAAGGAAAACTAAGGTAAATTGCGCAAAGATCATTCCTTATCCACATTCCTTATCACTAGGATTTGACTAACGAAACATAAATGGTATATTTTTCCAAGCAAATTATCTTGTTCTTCAGGTCAATGGATTTGACTTCACCATTGCTGCTAGGCGGTCTTTCCTTTACTCCTATAAAGTTTCCTATCAAAGGAGAAAGCTTTCAAGGCTGTATTCGCAATGTAAAACTGAACCATGTTCCGCTAGATTTGGGCACACCAATATATAACCGAGACACGAGAATAGGCTGCAGTATGAAGCGAGATTTCTGCACGAAAGAATCGTGCAGCAAAAATAGCGAGTGTAAAAGCTCCTGGGATCGGGCGATATGTGTTTGCAAGGAAGGATTTGTGGGGAAAACTTGTGAAATAGGTAAGGAGGAAGCTAGCTTTAGCGGCGATGGATAAAGAAGATAAAAAAAGGTTGAAGAAGATTGAGATTTCCACATTTTTTGCAGGAGTTTTTAATTTTCTCTTGGCAGAGCCTACATATTGTCGCTTGAAACGTCGAGTTTATACTACTTTCTACATTCTTTTGCTGTAGTATTCGTATTTTTTTTTTAGAAACGACATCGCTGGATTTTACTGCGAAAAGTTATCTCATTAATAAAATTTCGAACACTGTAGTTACGCTACCGTGGACATTGTCAATTGCATTTAGAACGGTCGAAAAATCTGGCAGCTTACTACAAGTTGTGTTCAGTAACAACACTTCAGTGTTGAAAGTAAGTTGAGAAACACAGATTGTTACACAATATGACATCATTTGCTGCGGCATGTATCCAATTATCGACTCTAATTTGTTCTTACTAATGCTAATGTATTCTCAGCTCGAACACGGAGATCTCCACTTTACTTATTACACACTACATCTAAAGAGCAAGCACGTGGTACTGGATGATGGACAATGGCATTTTGCTGATATCACGTGGACAATGACGTCAGTGTGTATGGTCATTGATCACGTGTACAAGCAGGAACTAAACTTCACGGGAGCTTTTCTGGCTGGCCAAAGTGTGACACAGGTGACCCTAGGTGATAAATCTGGAAATGGATTTAATGGTTGCTTGAAAGGAATATTGCTTGATGGCTCTCAACTGAATTTCGCTTTGGCGACCACTTATTTGGTCACAAACGGTTGTAGCTCTAAAACCACGTGTCAATCGAATACCTGTCCGCGCGAAAGAGTTTGTAAGGAAGAATGGAGACGAGCGACCTGCGCATGTCGTCATAGTTACGTTGGCGAGAAATGTCATGACCTTTGCAGCTTGAATCCTTGTCAGAACGGAGCTACGTGTCGGCGAACAAACGCTGAGCCGGGATTTCAATGCATTTGTGCTGATAAATATTTAGGTATACTTCCTGCTTAAAATATTAAACTTTTGAAATTCCTGATTAGTGTGTCGTCTAAAATGCGTGTTTATCCAAAATGATTTTCATTAAGTTTCAACTACATGAAATATATAATAGATTCGAGCGTTTTTTTCGTCATTTTTGCTCATATTTGTATTCTAGGTCAGTTCTGTGAGACCGAAAGTCAGTTACCATGTCGTGATGAATTCTTCAGCGCCTCTGGTAGTGGCACTTGTGGCCCCTGCAATTGTAATCTCGCTCTGGAATATAATCCTGTGTGCAATAAAACGACTGGAGAATGCTATTGCAAGGTACGATAAGTATATGTCAAATCTTTATGTGTGTTCATTTTGGATGCAAGTTTAAGATCATGATTTTATTTGAAATTTTGGCAACTCACACGGTTATAGTATTGTCAGAGTAGTAGAGCGGAAGCAGAGAATAGAACACGAAGCAATAACAATATTATTGCATACGAAAGAATGATTCGTAGTTCTCAGTTATAGCTCGTTGCTTTGCTTAGTAAATGTATCAACAATACTAACACGACTTGTGAGTGATCCAAAGTTAGTAATTGATTGGATGCAAGAACGATCCTGCAAATAGTCGTTGACGTCATCTTGTGACTGGAGTGCGTGCCCTTCAAATTTTCAGGATCGTTTTTACCGCGCTTTTCTTGGCGATGGGAAACTGGATGACGTTTGTGAAGAGTGCCAATGTGATCCAATGGGAAGTGTGAATCAGATGTGTGAACCAATCGGAGGGCAGTGTCCGTGTTTGCCCGGTGTGATTGGTCGAGTGTGTGATATGTGTCAAGCAAAACAAGGAGAAATCACGCAAAACAGAAAAGGATGTAAAAGTAAAGACCTGCTCACTTTCCATGTTCTTTTTCAAACATTTTTATCAATTTTTTATTATTGAATGATGCTATTTAGACATGTTGATCTGAGACTACTTCTTTTCAATGGTTACTGCAAAGTTAAGCAAACTAATTAAATTTGTAATTTTTTACCAGTCATTAACACGTCTTGTCCCAGAGCGAAGGCTGAAAAGATTGTTTGGCCACGAGAAAATTTTGGTGTAGTCGCCACACATAACTGCCCTTTTGGAGCCCAAGGTAGAATACAGACACCTACGGCTAGTATACTCGCTTGTTTTCATGAAAAAAAAAACTGATGAAGAGGTGGTGTAAGCAATATTACAACCGTATTGATTTATTTGCAAACAGGAACTGCTAGAAGACTTTGTGCGTTCGGAAAAGGTTGGCAAAAACCAGATTTGTCGAATTGTACATCAAATGTTTTGGTCGACACTTTCAAATTGGTAAGTCTTCCTAGAAACATATGATTCTGTGGAAGTTCTTCCGTGTTGTTTGTCATCAAATTTTTAAATTTCTGCTCATGCGCAGTTTCTTCCTGTCGTTTTAGTTAAAACGTTACGGAAACTTGACGACGGAAAAAGCAATTATTATTGCACACAGACTGCGCTTTCTTTTCTCATGGAAAGAGTTTTACCAGAAGGATGTCAATTTGGGATGTAAAGTTATTTTAGCTTTGCTGAATTTTGAGAGCAACCAAGTTGAGGATCAGTTAGCTTCCTCTCAAGATAAACAGTTTCTGGACGTAAGTTGGCTGCTGCGGCATATTTTTGCTCTTGTTTTGTTTCTTGCGGCATGTAGCGTTCTTAATGTGTATCTATTATTTATGCATAATTCTCCGAGGCAACTTTTATAATTTACTTTATATATTTTGAAGATTGTCTTGAAAGCTGTTAGTATGTTTGTGGATACCAGATACACGAAGGGATGGTCATGGATAAAAGAGGTACATCTTATGATACTATTAATTATCCTACTTTATCTATTACTATACTTTCTTTATACATTGTAATAATTTAGGATCCGCCAGCCACAGTCTCGTTAATGCATGAACTTGAACGATTTGGTATCAGTCTTGCTAGTAACATGGTTTATATAAAGAGGAAAGAATATCGAAGGAAACGATCTACGTCCAGTTTACCATCTTATAATAAAGTGGAAGAACATTTGCGTAAGTTTGCAATACAACAAAGACTTATTAAGGCTGGTTTTCATTACTCGCAGACAGACTGCGATGCTCGGCGATGTTGAGA
>JAODVQ020476045.1:0-10283 GCA_025400075.2 Phenganax stokvisi
CAATAAAAGGCTACGACAGAAGTATAAATAATTTTAATCTAATAAAATATTTGGCTATCTGACACAGCCTTCTTCAGTAATACATCTTAGGTTGTGAAAAACAACTTAAATACACCACATCTATGAATAAATTAACACGGTCGACTAAATCTAAATATCTATCTACGGTAAAAACTATTATTGAACAAAGTCATGGTTATTATTCATTCCCTTATGGTTAGTTAGCAAGGTTCCAATCCAAAAGTTTTCACGCTCTTCAAGCCCCACATTACTCTGATCAATCAACATAAATTTTAAACTCGATTGATCAGCATCATGAAAATCCAAAAAATGGTTAACAATACCACAAGTTCTTCGCTTATACTTAATGTGCGATTTATAGTTCGCAAGACGCTTTTTAAAATTAATAGAAGAGCCAACACCCTGCAAACTACAATCCACACATTGCGCAAGATACACAACATTAGCAAAGCTTTGCACTGATGACGGTCCGGGCTTACAGACCGAAAGCTTTGCATGTATAAATTTACGTGGTGTTTCCTCAAAACTATACATTAAAATATAGATAATCACCATGCAAACCTTCAAAGAACTTACTCCTATACAGTCGCCATGTTTTGTCCAAGCTGTCCTGCCGTTTTACAGTTACTAACTTGTTGAAAATGTGGGTCACTGAAAACATTGACTAAACAGTGAGCACTTATGTCCAAAAGTGGTTAGATATACCTATATCAGGAACATTAAGTACAATTGCTTTACTGCAAAATAAGTTTGGACTTAACATATGTCCTCCTTCTGTCAAATTTATACAATGTCAGACAGTTCTTCGTCAGGCCCTTAAAACCACACCTAATGATGGGATGCTACAACTGTGGAAATAAACTAATAACAGCAAAAACATCCAATACGATGTCTATAACTCAACTAAACAGGTTTTAAAAGACTTCCGTGTTGGACAAATAGACAAACTAATCAACCACTTAACCTGTCAGGGCTCATTCTGGAAAAGCGTTACCCAGTTTTCTAACAAACGGCTTATGAAATTGTGGTCCGTAAGTCAATCAAATCTGCCTACAAATATATTCAATTTTACCGTGCTATACATGAATAACTCTCTTCCAACACGCTAGAACCTTTCAAAATGGGGAATTTCCAACACTACTGACTGCTCCAATTGTCTTTCATCAGAAACCCTCTTACATGTAGTCGCAGGCTGCCATGCATATCTAGAATGATTCACATGGCGACACGATTCCATCTTAAATTTTCTTTCCACAAACTTTCAAACGGTCAATGGCTCAAACATTTATGTGGATCTTCCCGGATACAAAAGTCCATCAATTATCACTGCAGAAACACATCGCCCAGATCTACTGCTTGCTACTTCAAGTGACTGCTTATATATTCTTGAACTAACGGTTGGCTTTGAGTCAAATCTTCATAAGAATGTTACACGCAAAGAGATGAAATATTTAGACTTAATTAAGGAACTACGTGAACGTTTTAAGTTTGTAAAATTTGTTAATCTTTCCATGAGTTCCCTCGGTGTGTTTGCACAGGAATGTTCTACATTTCTAACTATGCTCGGAGATCTTGGCTTTGACAAATCATATAAGAATTATTGCATCCAAAAAATGACGACGATCGCAATCCGAACAACATACTACATATTCTGCTGCTGAAACAAGGAGTGGTCAGATCCAGAACTATTAAACTTTTAAACGGTATAAGTAGTTTATATTTGGCAGATTCAACCCCCAAAACTTAAATGTGATCTGAAACCTAGGCTGCAGTTCTATATTTGGCAAACTCACCTCCTCAAGTCGGATCTAAAAAGCGTCCCTAAAATTACTGAGCTTACAAACTCACCTCCTCAAATAGGATCTAGAAAAGCACCCTACTTGCTATGCAAGAATTGGAGAATAAAGTTGAGTGTGAAATTGATCTTTCTCATTTTTTTTTTGTTTTAATAATAAAAGACATGAGTAGAAAACAAGGTTTTCAGGACAAGAATGAGACTTTGAAAACTGATTTTCAAAATCATTTTCATAGACAAAATAGGACAATGTCAGGTACAATGCAACGTGAAATTGAAGTTAAACGGAAGATGAGAAAAGAAAAAAGATTATTAAATAAAGGGGAAATGAGTATAAACTTAGAGATAGCAAAAAGAATAATATCTGAAATGAGGAATGAAGTAAGTTGAGGATTAAGTTAAAACCAGGAAAAACAAAAACAAGTTTATATAACTACTTAGATAAAGCAAAGAGGCTTTTAAATAAAGAAATTATTATTCAAGACGTAATAGAGAAAAAAGCTAGACGAACTGAGAAAAAGTTTAGAAATGAGAACAAGTTAAAACAAGAGTTAGAGTTTTGGAAACAAACAAAGAAATGTGCAAAACAAAACAAGGAAAAATGTTTATAAGAAGGAGAGAAGTTTTTGATTTAAAGAGATTTATAAAAAGTGCTGATATTCATGAGTACATGAGTCAAAACAAAATAGAGAGAGGACAAAATCTATTAAGTTTAGGCTTTGTAAAACTGCAATGAAAAAAAAATGTCGAAGTTTATGCTACAAAAAGAAATGAAGATGTGAACATTGTAGGTTTTTGTGAGCATGCAAAGTACTTTGCTTTAAAGCTGATTCGTGAGAAGTTTATAGGTTATAAGGTTAAGTTTCTTTTAAGATGTACAATGATTAAAACTAATCCAGCTAGTGGTGAGAATACAGAGAGTGATGCATCTTTTATAGTAAACAAGAAGTAGTCTTAGAAGGAACTAATTTAGAAGAGGCTTATGAGAGAATGAAACAAAAAATATTAAAGTCTTTTTCTCAATATCAAAAGAAAGGTTCTGGATGGGAACTTAAACACATTACTATTCTTGAGATTCAGGGATCAAAGTATAACCCACTCAAAGGGTCTTCCTTCATTCCAACTCCAAAATGGATAGCGGATAAAAAAGAAATTATAAATCCAAAGAATTCAGATGAGGAGTGTTTTAAGTGGGCTGTTACTGTTGCAAAATTTACAGAAAATAGTAATAAGGATGCTGGTAGAATTACAAAATACTTAAAAGATATGACAAAAAAAGTTTAACTTTGATAATATTAATGTCCCAACTCCAATTACAGAGATTGATAAATTTGAGAGACAGAATCCTGGAATATACATTAATGTATTTGGGGTAGAGGGGGAGGATCAGATAAGGAAGAGGGGTTATATATATCCTTTGAGAGTTTCAAAAGAAAAAGCAATTATAAATTTGTTATTATTAGATGATAGACATTATTGTGTGATTAGAAACATGAGTAGACTTTTATCGAAACAAGTATCAAAAAAGAAAATGGCATGTTTTATATGTGATCGCTTCTTAAACTATTATGGAAGACAAGACTTATTAGATAAGCATAGGGAGTATTGTGAGACACATGACTGTGAGGATAAGGATGCCGAAAGAAGGTAGATTTATAGAGTTTACAAACTATCAATATATAACACAAATACCATTTGTAATTTATGCAGATTTCAAGTGTTTCTTAAAACCTGTGAATGTTAAATTAGGACAATCGACTCTACGACATAAAAAACATGAACTTAGTGGATTTTGCTACTATATAAAATGTTTTGATGACTCAATTTATAAGTCAAAACTAGTGTGCTATACAAAAACAACTGAAGATGAGGACATTAGTCAAATATTCATTGACATGTTAGAATCTGAGATGAGAGATATTTTCAAAAGCTTTTTTAGGTTTTCAAAGAATATAATACTTACAGATTCAGATAAAAAAGAGTTTAAGAAAGCGACTCATTGTTATGTTTGTAAAAATAAGCTTCATAATGATAAGGTTAGAGACCATTGTCACTTTACAGGAAAATATCATGGAGCCGCTAAGAGCGAGTGTAATTTGAAACTTAAAAAACCTAGGTTTATACCTGTGTTTTTTCACAATCTTGAGGGGTACGACGCTCATTCGTTTATAAAAAATCTGGGAGTTAGTGAAGGACAAGTTAGTTGCATTCCAAAAATCAGAGGAGAGATACATAAGTTTCACAAACGATGTAGTAGTAGATACACGTTTCCTAATAAGGAAACAGGTAAATTAGTTAAGGTTAAGAGACAACTACGCTTTGTTGACTCATTCAAATTTATGAGTTCTAGTTTGGGTGATTTAGTGAGTGATTTAGACAGATCAAACCTTGATAATCTCAGATGGTATTATCCAGATCATGTAGAACTACTTTCTAGAAAAGGAGTTTACCCCTATGATGAGATGGACTCATTAGAGAAACTAACAGAGACTAAGTTACCTGACAAATCCAGGTTTTACTCAAGACTAAACGATCGAGACATTTGAGATGAGGACTATAAACACGCTCAAAATGTTTGGAATAGATTTAAGATGAAAACAATGAGAGATTATCATGACTTGTATTTAAAAACAGATGTGTTACTCTTATGTGACGTGTTTGAGCAATTTCGAAAAATGAGCATGAGACATTATAACTTAGACCCAGCTTGGTATTTTACAACACCAGGCTTATCTAACGCTGCTTTTTTGAAATATACAGGGGTAAAGTTAGAACTAATAACTGATCAAGACATGCATCTTATGATTGAAAAGGTAATATGAGGAGGGGTCTCAATGATTACAAAAAGATATGCAGTAGCAAATAATAAGTATTTAGACAGCTATGACCCAAAGAAACCAAGTAAATATATAGTTTATTTAGATACAAACAACTTGTATGGTTATGCAATGACAAAAAAATTACCTACAGGTGGATTTAAATGGATGAGTGCTGAGGAAATTCAAAATTGGGATAAAATACCTTGTTTCTTAGAGGTTGATCTTGAATATCCAAGAGAATTGCATGACCTGCATAATGACTATCCCTTAGCTCCAGAAAAAATAAAGCGTGGGAAAACTGGAGTTGAGAAATTAGTTGCCACCTTGAATTCAAAGTCAAAATATTGTGTGCATCACGAGTTACTTAAAGGATATATAAACAAGGGTCTCATATTAACAAAAATACATAGAGGGATTTGCTTTGAGGAATCTGACTTCTTAATGTCTTATATAGAACTGAATACAGAGTTGAGAAAAAGAAACTCAAACTCCAAGTTGAGGAGGACTTTTTTAAATTAATGAACAACGCTGTTTACGGAAAAACAATAGAGAAGAAGAGACAAAGAGTCAATGTGGAATTAGTCAATAGCGTAGAGAAATCATTAAAATTATTCAAAAAGCCAAACTACAAGTCTTCTACAATATTTAGTGAAAATTCAATTGCAGTGCATATGCATAAGGCAATGTTAGTACTAGACAAACCTATTTAAGCGGGAGCGGCGATCTTAGAGCTTTCTAAATTGCGCATGTATAACTTTCACTATGACTATATTAAGCCTAAATTCAGAGCTGTTATTTACAGATACAGATTCTTTAGTCTATGAGATTGCAATGGAGGACTATTATAAAGACGTTTCTAATTATCAAGAGAAATGGTTTGATACGAGCAAGTTTAAAAATCCAAACATACCATGGATTACGACTGGACTTAATAAGAGAGTGCTTGGAGTATTCAAGGATGAGCAATGTGGAAAACAAATTGAAGAGTATGTAGGTTTGAGTCCAAAATGCTATGCTTATAGAGACTTGTAGTAATTCAATCAAAAAAGCAAAAGGTATAAACAAGTTTGTGACTGATCAACACCTTAGATTCAAAGACTATTTAAATTGTCTACTCACCATGAAGGAGGAATGTAGGAAAATGAGAATCATAAGGTCTCATAAACAAGAGCTATTCACAAAAAAAATTGATAAGATTGCTTTGAGTTCAAATGATGATAAGAGACACATACTTCCAGATGGAATTAATACATTATCTTTTGGACACTACAAACTTAGTGATGACAAATCTTAGACAACAAAGTGAATATATTGAATCAAGAAACAAGATTAAGTTGAGTCTGTTTCTTCAACTGTTTTCTCTAAACGTCCCATTCTTGACTCACATTCATTGATTTCTGCATTTGTTGTTCTAAGCTTAGTCTTCAACTCGGTGATACGACGAATGAGCTTATCTCTCTTCTTCACTAGAATTTTTCTTGTTTTTCTTTCCTTAAAGGGAAGTGATTCCAAACGGTCTTTGTCCATTTTAAAAGATAGGTATGTGTCTCTAAGACTAGCAACGGTTTGTTTAAATTCCTGTGGGCTTTAGAAACTATCAAAATAAGTTGAAGAGGTGCAAGTTTCTAAAACCCACAGGAATGTGTCAGCACATGGTTGTTATGTATTATATTACACTACTTATACAGTTTTACGTCTTGGAGTTGATTCTTTGGGGTCTGGTCTATGTTTGTCTAGTTCATGAAATTCGATCCTATATGCATCTTCACAAATATATAACATAACATTTCTATCATAAGCTTGTTTGATGCTTCCAGGGTTCATGTCCAAAAACTTACTGGCTTTACCTACACTTGGAAAAGACTCGATCCAACCTGAATTTAAATGAATCAACCTTAAAGGATGGGGGGTTTTCATTGGCTCTCTACAAAAGGTTTCATATTTTTCATTCCTAGAAAGCTTTTCTAGTCCAAGCGCATCACACACTTGATCTTTGTTCATTCTTGAACATCCCTTGATGTTTAAGTCTTTGGCTTTTTGTTTAAGTTGTCTTAAACTTAGGTTCATTATTTATTTTATGTGAAAACCCACTAAAACAAAAAAGCAATTATTTTACCTAGTACCCAACCCCCTGCAAGACCTATAGCACTCAAAACAATATTCTTGCATTTCGTTTGAAGGTTTGTAGTAGTCATCTAATACAGGTTATTGTTCCCAGTTTAGTTTTAGTTTATGAATCTGACTCAAGGTATCACTTGTAGTATTAGTGTCTGAATTAGCACCTGACAATTCCAGACGAAATCTAGCAATTTTGTCTCTTCTTGCAATTTCTTTTTCATTCCATTTTTCCTTTTCAAAAGCCAACTTCTCCAAAGCCAAGTCTTGTCTCTTCATTTCTGCTTCATCATCAGAGTGATTGAGTTTACTAAACAAGAATCCAGCTCCAGCAAAAGCGAATGCATTGAATATTCCACCAGCTACTGTTGACACTATTTATGTTAGGTAGTAATTTTCTCAGGAATAATTTTACTGTCTTCAAGGTATTTCACAATGACTGATCCAACCATGACAGATCCAGCAAGTTTTAGTGTTCCATTCAAGTTTTGAGGTGTGCCCAGAGGCTTTCCAAATGCTTTCTTACTTAACAAAGAAACAATAATGGCTGAGGTTGTTAACACAACGTCACCATAAATCTTGTTAATATACTCTTGTTTTGTTGTTGGTGTTGTTTGACTACCCATTTATTTAATGAAAAAATTTTATAAATTTTGTTCCTCCCTTTGGTCAGTCAAATGTATCTAGTTTAACATTATTGACTGAAGGAAATGATAATTCTGCTTCTTCAATAGCAGGAGTAAGAGGTTTATTAGTTGGCTGTTGTTTCTTAAATGAAGGTCTAAAGTTCATACCGGTTTTGAGGTAACAAAATATACCAACACCAAGCAGTGAGATTATACCAACTACTGTCATATATCCCCAGTTGTTATTATTGACTTGTTTCTCAAGTTCTTCCAATCGCTTCTTTTTAGCTTCTTTTTAGTTTCTTTTGCTTGCTTTGACATCTCAGCTAGTCTTTTGCCAGCTTCTACGTTCTTTGGATCTTTGACTTTTGTTTGTGTAGTAATAGTTTGTGGAGTAGTTGTTGTTTCAACAACAACAGGTGTTTCTTGAGTTTGAGCTTGTGTTGTAGTCTCCATTTAGTTTATGTGTTAATTTTATGAGACAGTTTCAACTGCGACAAATAGATTAGATTCATTTCCATAATTACCTCCAGTTGCCATTTTTCTAATACTAACATAAAACAACAAAACGTCTTCTATGTTTGAAACCTGATCCTTCAGCCAAAATGAAATCCCAAACGGCACAACCTGATAACCTCCAAAACCAACTATGTCATCGTCTGTTATTTTAACTGTTTTTACACTTTTTACTTCTTGTTTACCAGATTTCATGTAAGTGCAAACACTGTACAAAATTGTTAAATCAATAATAACTGAATCGTTGTTGAATGTATGATTTAGTAAAGTTACTTTTGTTTCTTAATTAATGTCTGGAAGGTAAATTGAACTAATTGGATAACCACGATTTATAGTTTTTGGAATCCTTGCACGACTTGTTGCTATACTTTCATAGAAAAAGTTGAACAAATATGTTTTTATACAACGTTGACCTTTGTTGTTAGTGTAGCCATAGTTGAGTGTCATTTATTTATTGTAATTAGTTTTTATGCAGATTCTCAATATAGTCTCATTATTGTAGTGTGTTGGTGGATTAACTTGACTAAACTTAATGTACAACAAGACAATCTGGGTTGGATCTATATAATCCTTCAAGTTAAATGACTTATTTAAAACAAATACATGGTTTCCATTAACCTTGCCGAAATACTTTTTGTTATCATTACCTTTGACTACACTGTGATAATTACCAAATATATAAATTGGACCTCCAAGATTAAACTCTTGTTTTTGTTTTGTTTTTCTTGACTATTACTAATTTATATTGAAGTTTAGTTTCACCATACAAAGTACTATCAATGTAGAATGTATGTGTTTGTCGAATTAGTTTTGAAGTTTCGTTACATAAGCCTTCTACATAAGGAACATTTACTGGAATTCCAGTAATTAATTTTGCAGGACCCACAAATGCAGATGTTATTTCATTGAAGAATATATCAATATATCACAAATAATATCGATTATTGCTGGGAACAATGGAAACATGCTTTCCTGACTGCAGTGAATATGTTCGTACCAACAAAAACAATCCAAGACACCAGCACTCCCCCATGGATCGATAAAGAAGTCCGCATTTTAATCAGTAGAAAATACAAAGTGCTGAAAAAATATCATATGAACAAAACCACTGCTCGAAAGCATCGACTGCGAGCCCTTACTCAACAAATAAAGTACCTTATCGGATGCAAACACCAAGAATATCTTTCTAAAATTGAAAGTTCCTTTGGTAACAACCCTAAAGTGTTCTGGTCCTATCACAAAGCCATTCTACATCACAGGAAACGTCAAAATAATGAAATTACGTACAACGGTGTAACTGCTAAAACAGCCAAGGAAAAAGCAATACTCTTTAACTCTTACTTTTCTTCGGTATTTCATCCACCATCCCGTTCAGCTCCTAGTAATTTCACAGACCCTTTGAATTTAGAGAGACAAATTTCGGAGATAACCCTTGATATTGATGAAGTTTTTCAACGCTTGACGTATCTTGATACTTCTAAAGCAACTGGTCCTGATGGTATTCCATCACGACTTCTGCACACATGTAGCCTCGAAATCGCACCTAGTATCTGCGAACTGTTCAATCATTCTCTGCATACTGGTCATATTCCGTTCACAAAAAGAAACGTAAAGAGCCAGCTGAGAATTACAGGCCGATTTCACTGCTGCCTATCATTGGAAAAGTTTTGGAAGGTTGTGTGTGCCTCAGACTTTACGACCATATAAGACACCTCATCACGGAATCACAACATGGCTTTCTAAGACAACGGACGTGCGTCACACAGCTCTTACCTGTTCTTCATGCCATCGGACAATCCCTTGACAAAAACATCCAAACCGATATTGTCTACTTAGATTTCGCCAAAGCTTTCGACTCTGTCGATCACCAAATCCTACTAGAGAAGCTGAAATCGTATGGTGTGAGAGGACAGTTGTTTAATTGGTTTGCTGATTACCTCAATGGCCGATATCAGAGAGTGTTAATTAGCGGAGCTGCATCACACTGGGCACCTGTAACTTCTGGCGTACCACAAGGAAGCATTCTCGGACCTGTTCTCTTTGTGATCTTTATAAACGATCTTCCTAACATCTTACCCGATGAGAAAATGGCAGCTCTGTATGCAGACGACACAAAGGTGTACAATTCTATCGATTCGATAGCTGATTGTGAAAAATTACAACAAGCACTAATCAGTCTTGAGTGCTGGAGCCGAGACAACAAGCTGAATTTCAACTCATCCAAGTGTAAGGTGCTGACAATTACACGAAAAAGATCTCCGTTGCAGTATGCCTACCAAATGAACTCGAAAGCAGTTTCGCGTGTAGAGAAAGAGACAGATCTTGGTGTCTGCATCAACAGTAACCTCTCGTGGAATGACCATGTTTACACCATCACCGAAAACGGGAACA
>JAODVQ020476150.1:0-10282 GCA_025400075.2 Phenganax stokvisi
TGGAGGCGGATGTCTGCTACAAGGTGATCGTGCGGGCCCGCTACAATGGCAGCGCAGGACCTTGGACCGGCCATTACCGCAGCCAGATCAACGGCGGGTGTTAGGGGGCATGCAAAGAAAATGGGCTGCTTTACCGAGCGGTTCTCGGCGCTCTTGGCGGCAAAGTTTTCAAGCGAGGCGGATGCGCTGCCCTCTGCCCTTTGCTTGACCAATGAGTGAATCGAACTTACAATATCCATTGACGAATCGCAAGGCAGTTGAGGTGGGAAGTATCATGCGCAAGACACTGAGTCGCCGTCTGAACGGGATGAGCATGTTGATTTTCGCCGCGGCCTTGGCCTTGTTAGCGGTGTCGCCCGCGGCCGCCGGCGATGCCTTGCTGAGCAATAACAGCGGCAGTGGCAACGCCGTCTTCTTCATCGACGGTGAGCCATCGGTCGTGATCAATGGATTTGACCTGACCCCCCTGGGTGTGTCATTGCCGGTAGCTCTTGACGCCGTCAGCATCTCGGTGCAGACGGTTGTGCCGGGCGCCAGCATTGATTTGCTGGTCTACCAGGATGGCAACGGCGGCTCGCCCGTAGACGCTACGCTGGTCTACCGGGAAGCGATCGGCATCGGTTTGGCGGGCCTCAACCGAATTGAGCTGGCCGAGCCAGCCATCATCACTGAGCCGGTCGTCTGGGTCGGTTTCAACTTGCCGGTCGGTTTTGAGTTTCACGCTGATACTTCCGGTTCATCGGTGCTGACGTATTGGGCATGGACCGCCGGCGGGACTTTTGATTTGACTTCTCTGGCATCGGCCGCTGTGCTTGGCCCGGGCGATGGGAGCGCGCCGGTCAATATCGCTATGGATGGCATCGCGCGCATCACTGCGGAATTGCGCACCGCTGAATTTGACGAGGTCGCCGCGGGCATCCCCCTGGGGCGGCAGATTGTGCCAAGCGTGGCGCAGGATACCTCAATCATGCGCGCCTATGAAAATTGCGGCGGCTTGCTTTTTGATCCCGAAGACATCGAAATCTCGGCTGATTCCTCTTTTACGCTGGACTGCTACGTCGAGGGCGGCTTCCACTCGCCGTCGGCTGTTGCCCAACCCCAGGATCAAGTGCTTGAGTTGTTGCGCATGGGACCGCTGTACAAGCTGTTCGCTGAAATCCCGCCGAGCTTGCACACGGGCGGCGCCGTGAGCACCTTGCCGGTGCCGGTGACGCATTGCCTGTCGGCGCCAGCGGAAGCCTTGGGCAGCGCGGTCATTGGCGAGGTCCGCGCCCAGTTCGCGCCGGCGCCGGGGCCGGAAAAGTGGGTGATCTTGCCGTCAGTGCGCTTCAACGATGTGATCTGCGCTGAAGTCACAGTGGCCAACTATATCACTTACTTCGTGCCGGAAACGCCGGAGTCGCCGCAAAACGTGAATTTGGTGCTGGGCTGGACGGAGGTGCATCCGCATCCGCTGTATTGCGGCGTTGACGCCTCGGTCAAGGTGCCGGTCGTGAATACGGGTCAAGACTGGTTTGATACGGACGACAGCAATATCACCCTCACGGTCCAGAACATTCATGTGCCCTCAACCATCATCACTCAGACGAGAAGTTTCGATATTGCCACCAGCCAGTTGGGGCCGGGCGCGCGCCAATTCTACGAGTTGGGCCCGGTGAACGTGGACACCTATATTGACGAATTGCATCGCCTGCAAGTGACGCTTGACGGCGCCCAGGAGGTGGACGAGATCGACGAATCGGATAATACCTGGTTCACCGAATATGTGCTGCGCTTCCCGCCCGGGCGCGACAAATGCGGTCCGCCGCCCCTGGAATGGAAAATAAACGGCTGCAATTTCTCATTTATCGACAGCTACGACGGCGATGACGAGGCCCTTCTCAAAGCTTTGGAAGACCTGGAAAACGCATTTGTTTTCCCGCAGGGCTTTGAGGCAGCGTTACACAGAACCGTAGAGCAAGCAGTACTGGAAAGAAATGAAGATCGTGAAGAAGAAGCGCGCCAGGCGAGATTAGCCGAAGCGAAAAGATATATCTTGCGAGCAGTATCGCCTGAACGCTGGGAACTGCTGGAAGCCTGGTTTTTCAGATCGCGGATACGAATCGCAGAGGCGATTGCGCCAGAATTGCTCAATTATAGCGGCAGAATTGGCGGGTGCAACGATGAAGTATAGGCGCGCTAGCCAACCGCCGGCGACCGCCGCAACAACAGAGGCGCAGCCATGCGCATCGTGACAAACAAGAAGCTGGCCCGGCGCAATCGCAAGATGACGAATTATCTTTTCTTCGGCACGTTTGGCGCCTTGATTCTGGGTTTCATCGTCATCAATGCCTCGCTCTTCACAAACGAGACGCCCGATACTTTGACGCTCATCGCCCAGTCAGCGGTTTTGCCCATCGCTTTTGTGCTGACGATTGTGTCGGTCCGCATGACCAATCTATGGGCGCGCGCGCCCCGGCCGGAAAAGGCGATTGAAGATGGTTTGAAAGGGCTAAGCAACAAGAGCGTCCTCTACAATTATTATCACTTTCCGGCGCGCCATGTCTTGATCTGTCCGCAAGGTGTCTTCGCGATTGTCACCCGCTGGCACGATCAGAAATTTGTCTTGCGCGAGGGCAAGTTTCGCAGCCAGCGCAGCCTCATCAGCAAGCTCTTTTCCGCCATCCGCTTTGATGGCATCGGCAAGCCTTTTCGCGATGCGGAAATCGCTCGCGAGACCGTCCAAAGCGCCATTGATGAGGTGGCGAGCGATGTGCCGGTGCGCAGCTTGATCGTCTTCGTTGACCCCTCGGCCGAAGTTGAATTTGAGTCTGAGCCTGAGGCGCCGGTTCTCTATGCCGATCCCAAGCGGGGGCCGAACCTCAAGGAGTTCATGCGCGATGCCAAACGCCAACTGGCCGAAGCGGCCGGCGAAGCAAAAAACGCGAATTTGATGCCCCTGAGCGACGAAGAAATCGAAGCCTTCGAAGAAGCGACTATCTGAGCGCGCATGGTTTTGCCGCGCGGATTCCTTCCGCTCATCTTTATCATTTTGCTGGGATTCGGCCTGCGAGCGCACGAGCTTGATGCGGTGCCGCTGCGGGGCGATGAAGCCTTCAGCGTGCTTTACTGGGCTGATACTCCGCTGCATATCGCCCTCACCGAGATCGCGCCTGGCGAGCCGCATACGCCGCTGGTTTATGCGGTCGGCCGCTTGTGGAACGTTATCATCGGCGGGATCGATTTCGTCTTCGCGTTGCGCTACCTGTCGGTCTTGATCAATAGCATCGGCATCGCGGCCATGTTCGCCCTGGGCTGGCGCTTGTCGCATTGCCGCGGCTGCGGGCTGCTGGCTGCCTTGATGTGGGCGCTGCACCCCTTCGAGGTCTGGCATAGTCAAGAATTCCGCAACTATGCCTACTGGGCCGGCTTGAGCGTCACCGCGCTTTGGCTCGGTTTGCGCCTCGTCGATCGACCGCGGCCAGCTGACTGGCTGCTCTACGCTTTTGTCGGCGGTTTTGCGGCCTTGACGATCTATACAGAATCCTTCACGACGCTCGCGCTGGCCGGTTTCGCTCTGGTCACTCGCTGGCGGGATTGGCGCTTTCTGCGGCGTCTGCTGTCCATTCAATTCGCGCTGGCTGTATTGCTGCTTGCGGGCTTGCTGTTGATACAAGTGCGGCAAGGTTTCATCAACAGCTACCCGGGCTTGGTGCAGCCATTTGCCCTGGCGGATTACGTTTATCGATTCCTGCCCACTTTGCTGCTGGGCAGCACGCTTCCGCTGGAGCAGCCGGCCCTGGGTCTTGGTTTGTCAATCATCAGCCTGTTCCTGGCGGTGGTCTTGTATCGGCGGTCGGCGCGGCAATTCCGATTTGCGCTGTTGACCGCGGTGCTGCCGTTGCTGTTGCTCGGCATCGTCTCGCAGCGCTATAACCTGTTCCATCCGCGCTATGTGCTTTCCGCCGTGCCTGGTTTCATCCTGCTCTTTGTCTTGGGCGTCCGCCACAGCGTCGATTGCCTGCGGCCGGCGGGCAACCTGGCCGGCTGGCTGCTGACCGCCATCGCCCTGGCGCCCTGGTTCGCGCTGGCGGCTGTGTCTTTGAGCGCGCATTTCAACGATCCCACGTACCGCCGGGCGCCCGCCTGGGATGAACTGGGGGACTTTTTGAATTCGCGCGTGACCGCGGAGGATCTGGTGATTCAACTGGCGGTGGACCCCGCTTTCGGCTACTACTACGATGGCGCGGCGCAAGATATCGGCCTGCCGGTAAAACCCTACCAGGCGCCGGCTGAGATCAAGTCCGCGCTGGCCGAATACAGCGAAGAGTTTGCCAGCGTTTACGTTGTGGCGCGCGAGCAGGCGGGCTGGCCAAACGCCGGCGTCGTGGTCGAATGGATGCGGCAAAATATGCAGGAAGTATTGAGCGCAAACGCCTCTGGCTTGCCCATTCGGCAATATCGAAGTTGGGACGCGCCGGCCGGCATCAATGTCGAGCTGGCGCGATTTGGCGAGACGGTGGCGCTGATGGCCGCCGAGAATTGCCCCATGCGCTTGCCGACTGGCGAATATGCGCTGCAATTGTATTGGATGCCGCTGGCGCAGACTGCGAAGCCCTTGAAGACTTTCGTTCACGTCTACGGGCCGATTAATCCGGCGACTGGCAGCACGCTCTGGGCGCAAGACGACCAGCATCCGCAAGACGGCCGGCTGGATTCGACGGCATGGGCTGTCGGCGCAGTTTTCCGCGATGTCTATTACTTGCCCGGGCAAGACCTTGTCGCCGGCAGCTACGATGTCCATGTCGGCTGGTACGACCCTGACAGCGGCGCCCGTCTCGAATTGGCTGGCGGCGACTCCTTTCCGCTGTGCTCCGTTGAGGTTGGGCAGGCCGGGTGACCAGCCTGTCTAATAGTTAGAAATTGATTGGCGCTCATTCCTGCGCAACTGTACACTAATGCGTACTGGGCGGTCGGGGTATTTCAAGGCATTTATCATGCTTCGCATCCAAAAATTGGCATTCATTGCGATATTAGTCCTTTTGCCCAACTGGGTCTTGCAGGCGCAGGAGCCACAATCTTCCAACAGCGCGGCCGACGCGCCCATAGACCTGACCGCCGCTTACGAAACTTATATCGTTCAAAGTGGCGACTCGCTCTACACTCTGGCGCAACGCTTCAGCACCACCGTCGACGCCTTGGCGCAAGTGAATAAAATTCAGGAACCGGGACAGCTGGCTGCCGGCCAGAGTATCCTTGTGCCGACCGGGGCAAACTCTTATGTAGAGGTCTATTTGATCCAGCCTGGCGACACGCTATTCAGCATATCCAAGCGCTTCAACACCAGCATCGGGCTGCTGCAAGGGCTGAACAATATCGCGGACGGGCGGCGCATCACCGCTGGCGACACGATGCTTGTGCCCTCGGTCAACCAAGCCGAGTTGCATATCCACCCGGTGTCGCCGGAAGATACCCTTTTCAGCATTGCGCGCCGCTACAACACCGCCGTTTCGGTGTTGATGTCGCTGAATGGCATCGCCGACGCGCGCGACCTGCAAGCGGGCTCGAGCATCCTCGTTCCCACGATTGATGAGACCAGGTATGACGTCTACGAGGTTGCCGATGGGGACTCGCTCTACAATCTGTCCCGCCGGTTCGCGACCACCGAAGAGGCTCTAATCTCTTTGAATGGTTTGAGCGGGGCGCGTGATTTGGAAACGGGACAAACTATTCTCGTCCCGCTCATTGATGAAAGCAAATATGAAGTGTACGTGATAGAGCCGGGCGATACCCTCTTCAGCATTTCCCGCCGCTACAACACCACGGTGGCGCAGCTGGGCGCGCTGAACAGCATCGGCGGCAGCCTTGATGTGGCCGTCGGGCGCAGCCTCATTGTGCCTCGGGTCGATGAGACGCTCTTCGAATCGATTGTGGTTCAGTCAGGCGATTCGCTCTTCGCCATCGCGCAGCGCTACGGCGTCAGCATGGCTGTCTTGCAGGCGCTCAACGGGCTGCCCGATCCGCGGGACATCCGGGTTGGCCAGGCGCTCCTGGCGCCAAAATTGGAAGATGCCGTCCTGGAAATCCATGTGGTGAGACTGGGCGACAATCTAACCAAGATTGCGGAAGCCTACGGCACAAGCGTGGAGTACCTGCAGCTGCTCAATGGCATTGCCGATCCCAGTTTGTTGCAGCTTGATGAGATTATCCTGGCGCCTGTGGCCAAGGAAAAACCTGTGCGGCCCGGCTTCGGCTTCGGCCTGCAGGTCTTCAGCGATGGCGCGAGCGCGAGCGCCTTGGCCGATCAGGTTTCGGAGCTTGGCGTCGACTGGGTCAAGATTGATGTGCCTTGGGCGGAGATTGAGGCTGAGCCAGGCATTTATGATTATTCGGGGCTGGACGCCACCGTGGCCGCGCTGGAACTTGAAGATGTCAATATCCTGCTGAATATCTTCGATGCGCCCGCCTGGAGCCGCGCGCGCTACACCGAGAAACTCAACAGCCAGCTGCGTGATTATGGCGGGCCGCCGGAAGACTTGAATGACTTCGCCGCATTTCTGGCCAATCTGACGACGCGCTACGCCGGGATCGTTGATGCCTACGAAATCTGGAAATCGCCGAATCTGCTCAAATTCTGGACGGTTCCGGTTTACGAGCGCGAGCCGGAATTGAACGCGGACGGCGATTATGGCATTCCCGACCAGGTCCAATTGGGCGCGGAGTATTATCTGCCTTTGCTGCAAATCGCTTTCGAGACGGTAAAGGCGCATGATGAGGCGGCGCTGGTCGTCAGCGGGGGGTTGGCGCCGGTCGGTTTTTCCGATGGCTACAATTCCATCGATACCGGCGCTTACCTGCAAAACATGCTGGAAGCGGGCGCGGCCGATTACAGCGACGCCATCGGCGCGGTCTTTAGCGCTTCCGCGGTGCCGCCGACGCTCAGCTGCTGTGACCAGCCGCCCGGCGTCGAGTCTCATTATGAGTCTTTCCTGCAGTATTTCCCGGAACTGATGCAGTTTTACGAAGAGACGCTCGCGGAGAATGACCTGGCGGGCAGCCCGATTGTGGTGACGCAAATGGGCTGGGGCACGCGGGATGGCGTCAATATCGCGGTGCCGTCGAGCGGCTTCGAGTGGCTCAATTACACCAGCGAAGACGAGCAGGCGCTATATGTGACGCAGGCCTACGAGATCGTGCAAGATATGGCGAGCGTCTCGGCGATGTTCTTGTACAACCTCAATGGCTGCGCGGTCGGTGATGAAGAGGCTTGTTTCTTCAGCCTGGTGGATGCCGTCGGCATGCAGCGGCCCGCATACTCCGCCTTCGCCGCCTTGCCCAAGTCCGCCGATGCCTGATCTTCTTTTTCGCCTGTGACGCATTCTTTTTGAAGCAGCTCTGTATGGCCGTCTCGCCGGGATGCCCGTCCGGTTCTTTTTGTGTTTCGAGCGACCGAAGCGCCCCTGCAAATTGCCAAAATTGAGAGCGCATTGTCATCGTCAGCCCGTTCTCATTTGAAGCGCTTGCGCCAGGCGTCACAATGATGAAGTCGTAATTCCGCATTAGCCAAGCCACGATTTGCGGATGGCTCTGCGATAAAAGCGCTGAAACAATCCGCTCAGCCGCCGAGCCATTCGAAACTGCGCCATTCGCCTTCAGCCCCGACGTAATTGTAAACGCCTTGCGCGTTCGCCCGCGCCACCGAGACTCGCCACTGGATCACATGAGTCTGGCCGTCAGCGGGCAAGAATGCGGCCGGCACTCGGAAGGAATTGCCGCGGGTTACCTGGCGCAGCGATTGATTTAGCGTTTGATCCACCAGCTCGATCAAGTATTCGTCGGCCGCGTTCATGCCAGCGAGGCCGACCCACTGGATGAGCAGCGGGCCTCCCGGCACAGTGGCGCCATCGGCCGGGTAGAGGGGGCGGGGCGCTAACTTGGTCGCCGTTGGCGTGGCGGTTTCATGGCCGGTCGCCGTTGGGAATTTGGTGGGCAGGGGCGTCGGCAAAGGCACGCGCACACATTGGCCGATGGTCAAGAAAGGCGCGCAGTTTTCGCCGCCGCTCGGCAAGGTGAAATTGCAGCCGAACCAATTCAGATCGCGGTTCAATCCATGCAAGATTTCGAGCGTTGTGTTGTTCTGCACGGCTACGCCGATTATGGCATCGCCGACTTCGACCGTGTGGCAGCCAACTCTTGAGCCGGCCGGCAAGACCACGCCCGAGGTGTCATCGGCGCCGATGGTGGCGAGGAATTCTTGCGTTGATTCCGCGCCGACGGGTGTGGGCGTCAAGGTCGGGCGCGGTATCAAAATCCTGATCCCGCCGCGAACCGAGTCCGCATCCGGGATATTGGCGTTGAGGGCGACGACTGTCGCGGCCACATTCGGCTCATAACCGTAGCCATGCTGCGGCAGTTGCAGGATGTAAAACATCGTCTCGCCTTCATTTACGAGGTACTCGAAGTAGATCGATGTCGCGGTTGGCGAGGCTGCCGGCGTCACTGGCGTCGGTGTATCGCTCGGCGAAAGGGTGGCGATTTCCAGTGGGACTCGCGTCCAGGTTGATGTCGGCGCTGGCGTCGGCGTTCGGCCGGGCGGCGTTTCGCTGGCCGCGATGACCTCGATGACGTCAGTCGGGGCCGGCGGCCTCTCCGGTTGATTGATATTGCAGGCGGCAGTCGTCATCAGCGCGGCTGCGAGCAGGGCAAGCATCAGTCGCTGCTTCATGCTTCTGCCCGCCCAGTGCCTTGCCAGAGGAAGGTTCTTGCTTCGGTCATGTAGGCGCTCGCATTATTGACGGTGTTCAGAACACGGACCTGCCATGAGTAGCGATGGCTCTCGGCATTTTGGCTTTGCCATTCCGCCGGCACGATCCAGAAGAGTTCAGTCGTATCGGCCTGGAAGCGCTCGCCACTGTCCATATTGGCGAAGTCGATTCGATAAACTTCGTCCGCAGCCAGCCGGCCGGTCGCCACCCAGCGCAGGGTCACTTGTTCAGAGGGCGAAAAATAGGCCTCGTTCGGCGGGCTCTGCGCGATAGGCGCGTTGATGGTCGCGGTTGGGAGTGGCGTTGGCGTTTCGCTGCCGGATGCGGTCGGCGCCGGTGTCACGGTTGCGGTGGGGGCGGGCACCCGCACATGCTGATTGACGCTAAGCTGGATGGTGCATTCCGGCCCGCCGTAGACCTCGCCAAAATCGCAGAGCAGGAAGTCGATCTCCGGATTGAGATCAGATAGCATTTTGACATTGGTATCGTATACCGCGGCGATGTAGATCATGTCTTCGTCCCGCTGCACGATATGCCACATCAAGCCGGGCAGCAGCGTCGGCGTCAAGGTTGGCGCGAAGGGATCAAAAGCCAGGCGCTCCAGTTGGCTCGCGCGGTTTGCGGCTGCGGCTGAATCGTCGGACGCGCCGGCGCGGGCAGGATCGGCAGTCGGCGAGGGAGGCGGCACGATGATCTCCTGGCCGATCTGAATCTGGGTTTCATCCGAGATGCGATTCAGCGCCATGACTGTCGGCAAGATCGCCAAACTGCTGTGCCCGCAGCGCGATATGATCGCGATCAAGGAATCGCCTGGCGCCACCTTGCGCGCGCAGGGGGCGGCCGTCGGCAGGGGGCTCGGCATGGCGGTCGGTGGCGGGCTGGCGGTGAATGTGGCGGTCGGCGTCCCGGGCGTGATCGACGGACCGGCTTGCCGCGTTGGCCGGGCGGTATCCGCCGGCCCGGCGGATACCGCCTCCACATCGCGCAGGCGCGGGGCCAAAGCGGCGGCTGCCACGATGCCGGCAATGATCAAGACCACGACCAGCAGCGCGATGCCGCCGACGCGCCCGCGAAAAGCCAGTGACGATTCCGCCAGGTCGGTCTCGCCGTAGCGATAATCGTAAACTTCGCGCCGAGCGTCGGTTTCATCCGAGTCTCGCCTCGGCGCGACATTGGCGATGGTCGCGCCACAAGTTGCGCAGAGCGCCGCGTTGGGATGGCTGCGCGCTTCGCAAATCGGGCAGACTTTGTAAGTTGTTGTCAAGCGCGGCCCTCGGAAATCCGATTCGCGTCTCGTCTATTATAGCGGATGAGAGCGGCCGCCTTGCGATTCCGCAGGCGCGATTCCGCAGGCGAAACGGCAGGCAGCCAGGCCCTGCCTCCTGCAGGCGGCTAGGGGCACAAGCTGGCGAGCCGCTCGTTTACTTGCGCGCTGGCAGCCTCCAGCTCGGCCAGGCGCTCGCGCTCGCGCTGGACCACCTCTGGTCGAGCGCGCTCCAGGAACTTCTCGTTGCTCAGCATCTTCGCCGTCCGCTCAA
>JAODVQ020476259.1:0-10282 GCA_025400075.2 Phenganax stokvisi
TATTTATTCCTATATGAAACCAGCGATAAGTGTCCGCAGTTCGGCAATTTTGGTCACATGTCAACTACACATGCTTCCATCGTGAAGTTGCAAATTCTTACTTAATTTTTACCTAATTCTTACTTGGTCTATTTTTGAGTAAAAATCAAGTAAAAATTTTTACCTAATTCTTCCTTAATTTTTACCTAATTCTTACTTGATCGATGTTTGAGTAAAAATCAAGTAAAAAAAATTTTTACTTAATTCTTACTCAGTTTTTACTTAATTTTTACGTTAAATAAATGGAAGAAAAAAATAACCAAGTTTTGAGTAAACCCGAGGACCAAAGTGAGTGCTCAGAAAAGTGAAGCTCTTACTACGCAAAAGAAAGAAAAAGATCCACAAAGAGTAGAAGCTGGAAAACGTCTCGCTCAAATTTCTAGGGAAGCAAAAGAAAGAAAAAAAAATTAGAAGAAAATAATAAATCACAAGACCTAGGGGAAGGTTCATGGGATATTAGCCATACTCCTACCTTAATCACCATCTCTATACCTGAAATATCAGCTGTTTGTTTTATTTTTTATAAAAATAACAACAAAGTCGCAAAAAGAGACCTAAGAGAAGAATCACAAAAATCAGAAGAGGATGAAAAAAATGAAGAAAAAAAGGATGAAAAAACCTCACGACAAGTACAAAGTACCCTCTTAGATAATTTTGATTAATTTTTTTTTTATATGTATATAATAAATGAGCGAGCAAACCAGGAAAGATTATATCAATCAAATTTATGAAGCAGGAATCTTGACTTTATCTGCTGTTGGAGTTTCGATGGTAAGTAAAAAATTAATAGGAGAACCTTTGGGCACACCACAATCGATGCAAGGTACCTTAAAACTTGCAGGAGCCGTCATGTTAGGATCCGTGTTAGTAAAATATCTAGAAGACAAGAAAATTATTCCTGAAAAAATCGAGAAGTGAAAATCCTTTAAATACATGGCTTCTATGGTAGCAGGAGGACTCTTTAACGCACTTGCTTTCGCGGGTGCAAGATTTTTATTTTCTAAACTCAATCATGTTGGATATGAAAAAGAAGTAAATCATCATAACTTAGCCATGGAAAAATTAGCAAGAGACAAACAAATATGGTATGAGAAAGAAGTAGCAAGAAAAAATAAAGAATCTCGTTTACGCCAAGAATTATCAGATGCTAATAAAGATATGAATACGACGAATAAGAACCTAGAGACGCTTAAGAAAATGTTGGATTCCACACGTTTAGAATGGACTCCAGAACCAAGATTAGAAAATTACTACACACCTAATAAAGAAATGAAGGAATATCAACATATCGTGATGGGAATCTCAGGAATATTAGGAAGATGGATGTTAGGAAAAATAATATAAAATGTTTATCTTTTAAGACGGAGATAAACATTTTTTTTTAGTCCCAGTGAGTTCCATGATGCTTGAGCGTTCTTAAGATAATCTTTTCTATATAAAAATCTAGTATTAAAATGTCTTTTGGACTTGTTATAATTAGGGTATAAGTTATGTCTTCTATTTCCTTATACGATCATTCTATTTCTCATTCTTTTGTTTTTATAATGTCCATAAGCTAGAGTATTTATTTTATCAGGTAATATTATGCTCTTATCATCACTCGCACTTAAGGCTATTTTGTCTACGGTTTCTGAAAAAAGCTCATGTTTTATTTCTAATGACATTCATTCTCATTACCTTATCATTCGTAAATAAACAATTTTTATAATCTTTTATCGTTAAAGACCTCTTAGCATATTTTTTTAATCCTTTACACTTAATCTCATTCTTATTATCTTCCTTCTCATAAGCATACAACTTGGACCCTAATCCACAAAATTCTATAATTTGAGCTCCTCCACATTCATGCTTAAACATCCCTGGAACTTTCTTATTTAACCCTTTAGTAATACACGGATTATCCGTAATTACTTCTGAGGTATCAAAATAGTGATTAAGGTCTGAAGAAATATCCTTATAAAAGTCCTCGGTTTCTATTTCATAAAGAAGAGAGTCCGTGTCCGTAAAACCTAATTTAGCACGACTTCCATATTTCTTTCTTATATAATAATAATGAAAATCATACATGAGGGACTTAGAAATATCTAAAATACTCATACCTACATAAATCGGCTTGTCTAGGGTTAATTTCGTCTTATACTTATGTATTGCAACGAGGTCTTCGTCAAATATCGTGAAAGACTTAAATTGAGGCATCTTGACTAGTTTCTCGACTCGCCAAGCAGAACTAACAAGCTCCACATCGACTCTATTACGAACGTTCTCTATCGTTTTTCCACAGACCGCGTTATTCATGAGCTTGAAGAAGTCTTTTTCAAACTTGTTCTTCGCTAAGGTTCTAAGTCTCGTATTTTTCTCGATGTAAGGTTTTAACCATTCTGATTCCTTAAAACTAACACCTTTATGAATCTTCCTTAAAACTAGGCTCATTTTCAGATAATCACGTGACTCTTCTTATGATTAAGATTCGGAACTAATTTCTCCACAGAAGCACCTTCGCCTAGGTTCGTTTTTATTCTTTCTGGGGCTAAAGGAAAATCATAATGAAGATCGTGGAGTCTCTGGATAATCCAGGTCTACTTCTAAGATACATCCTTTATTTTCCCCAAGATTTCTCCAATTTTTTATTTCTTTGCTATTCATCCACTTAAAATCATGAGTGGGTAATTTTTTTAACATGGCCCAGCCGTATAAGTTATTAACGTCTAAGTAAGAAATAAAAATAGAAGGTTTTTTAGGATCGTAATTTTTTAGGTATTTATTATTAGCTTTGATATAACGTTTACAAACAGTAGACACACCTCCTCTAATACCTTCTTCTATCATTAAATACATATCCTCTTTAGATAATTGTTCTAGACGAATTGTTGTAGTCTTTAGAGCAGCATCCCAAGCAAGTCCTGGAGCCGTAAAATACCACAATGGGTCTAAGTCGTAATTCTTTAGACAAACTCCTTGGAATGCTGCGAAAACATCGGCTAATAATATCACATCCGTTTTTAAGTAGAGATCGTGGTAGTCTTTCAGGGTTTTCATGTTAAACGTCTTCCAAACTTTTTTGGCGTGGAAATAATCCTCGTCTGTGATGTCCTCATCATTTAACTTAGAATAAAATTCTTCTTTTTTAGGTAAAGATGTTTCTAATAATTTTTCAAACGAGACCATGTAATCATAAGGGTAAACTCCTTTTCTGGAAAGGAGTTCCCGGTGATCTGGGTAGAATTTTCTTAAAAGCTTAAAGTCTTGCTTGTCTAAATTTTTTACTAAAGTGTCTAAACCAGATGCCATAAAATTAAAAGAATCGATGAATCTAAGCTGCTTAAAAATAGGCTTACCATTCCTCTCCTCATTGACCGGAATGTATTTTGTAAAACTTATATACTTCTCCTCATTTTTAGGAATACAACTAACACGACCAGGGGTTGCACTTAAGGGTTTTATGAAAAGTTGAGAATCATAACCTTCTAAGTTATGAAAAAAAAAACAGGGATGAATCCTGATTTCTTAGCAGCTAAATTACACTTATTATGTGCTGCACCTCTAAATATACCCGTGAAATGATCATGATCCTTAACCGTCTTATTTGTAACGTCTTGATCTAAAAGCTCCTTACAAATATAACAATGAGTGGAATTCTCAAAATCGAGCTTATCCTTGTTCATGAAGATCATTTTCTTAGGATGTTTATAAAATCGTTCGTAAATGTCTCTAACTTCGTTTTGAATTTTTTCTACAAAAATTTCTTCTGTGGAAACGTCCTCGTTGGTACTTTGCTTCGTGTACTTTACTAATCTAGGCTCATAAATCGAGTCATCAAAACACTTTATCAAGAAGGAAAATCCACTAGAAACATGTTTTTGATATTGTGTCGTATTTTCTCCTAGCTTCTTGCTCATAGATTCTAAAATACACTCGAAGTTGGCATATACGGTTAACTCGACTTTATTTTTCGATCATGATTCTTGAAAGAAATAAAACTATTAGGTGAAGGGAGTATCGTTCTCGTGGAGGTATGTGCTCCACAATATTTCTTATGATCTAATAAGTCGTCTTCTTTTGAAAAATGAGGAAGACAGTAATCACAAATATATTTTTTATGTGTATTTTTACTTAGACTCAAACCAACTAGTTTACTAAGATTATTAATAACAGTATAATGATGATCGTCTAGTAGTAAAAGTCTTATATCAGGATCACTATGAGTCTCAGCCATAGGAAAAATATGTTCCTCGGGAATCTTAGAATTTTCTTCTTCATTATACCCAAATAAATTTATTTTTATATTGTTTCTTCTCTCAAACTTCCTAACATCTTCCATGGAGGTGGGGAACTTAATACCCTTAAAATCAAATTTTTGATTTACTTCTTTTCTAAAACATGTCGTTATTTTTTCTCGGTGCTTATCTCCTAATTTTCTAAGCGTTGCTATACCTACAGCCCACTTAAAACATTGTTGATCTGGAAATCCATTCTTATCGAGAAAATTGTTTATAGGATTTATAACAGCCTTCTTAGCTAAAATCCATTTTGGTGTTGGAATATAAGAAGAACCTTTTAAAGGCCTATATTTCGCTAAATGAATGTGTAGCTCTTTCACCATTTGAAGTTGCCATCCTGACCCTGCTTTTTGCTTATGAGCAAGAGAAATCATCATCTTCCTCACCATCTTATAAAAAATCTTCTTAAAATTGGATCCCTTTAAAATTCTATGATATCCAGAACTAAAACGATCGACGTCTTCTTCCACTATCTTATCCGTTTTAGGATCTCTTTTAATAATCTTACAAATCAAAATAAGTTCTATCTTATTATTTATGAGTCTTAAGATGATCTATAACAAGATCCTCTAAAGAAATAAGCCATAACTCTGGATCTTGGTCATCGTGCTCATCAGCATAAAGCACATAAGACCTTAAACGTCCTTTAATAGCAACTTCCATTTCTATAATCTTCTTCTTGCTGTTCCGAGAAAACCCACTTAATGTTTTAGACACATAATCACATATTCTTTTACCTATGTTCTTAGGAACAAGACTTTTTAACTTATCATAAAAATTAATCATCACATTATAAAACTTATTACTCTCCTTTCGAAAATGTTCTCGAATAGGAGCAGATTGATAAAAAGGAATATAAATAGGCTTCGTGGTGTTGTTCTTTTTAAAATTTCTTGGGATAGGATTAGGGGTCTTCTTAAAAGGTCTCGAAATAGAATTTTCTTTAAGGGGGGAGAATGAAGCGTTTGTTGCCTCATGTTTTCTCTTTTTAAGAAATCTTAATGTAGGTAATGATTGATAAAGAGGAATAGAAATAGGTCTCGTGGTGTTGTTCTTCTTAAAAGGTCTCGGAATAGAATTTTTTGATAAATCACTTTTTGAGGACATTTCTTCTTTTATTATAGGAGAATTTTTTAAAATTGATCCCTTAATGTTTGAGGCACTCATGAAATTATTATTTTCTCGCATATTTTCAAAACAAAAAATTTATTTCTTAACGTTTGAGGCATTCGTGATATTAATTTCTTGTGTAATAAAAAAGCACTATTGCCTTTAACGTGCACAGCACTTGCAGCCTTAGTGCGTAAGATTTCTTATATTTTTTATACTCTCACAGAATGATAAAAACCTGTGGGGTCTCAAAACCATATTAGGTCTCAGAAAAACCCGAGAAATTGACAGTTTTGTATAAGATCATATTACAAATAGTCGCAGAATAGTGCTAAAGTTTAAGATTGTATTACGGCTAGATCCAAGACGGTGCTAAAGTATAAGATTCTAGTACAGCTGGATCCAAGATGGCGCTAAAGTATAAGATTGTACTATGGCTGGATCCAAGATGGCGCTAAAGTATAAGATTGTAACATGCCTGGATCCAAGATGGCGCTAAAGTATAAGATTGTATTACGAATGACTAAAGGAGGCCAAAACGCAAACTAGATCCCGAAAGGGACCCGAAAAAATGACATGCTTAGTATAAGATGGTATAACAAAAAGTCCCTGGACATCCACATGCACACTACTCTCATCGATGTAAATCGAGCTTTTTGTCCTCTGTTGCGCAAATAACAATTTATATTTTTTGTGTAAGAAATGGAAATTTTGACCCACGACTTTACACACGACTCTACACACGACTTCACCCAGGACACACGACTTTTTGCCCACGTCGCACAACACACGACCATTAGTCAAACTCCTGTAGTTTGCTTGTCTTATTGTTTTCTTGAATGAGTGGAGATTCAATTTTCAACACCCCCAAATTACCTCCTGTGGAGTAATTTTGGGAGTTTGACTAATGGTCGTGTGTCGTGTGTCGCGTGTCGTGTGTCGTGGGTATAAAGTCGTGTGTCGTGGGTGACGTCGTGTGTAAAGTAGTGGGTCAAAATTTCTGTTTCTTATACAAAGAATATGAATTGTTTATTTGCGCAACAGATGACAAAAAGCTGGCTTCAAATCGATGAGATGTGTCGAAATTTTTTTGTTGTAAATATTTACGAACATTTGCAAGATCCTCCCTCGTTCGTACGCACAATTGTAGACTTGCTGCACGTCGACTTCTTAGCGTCAATTAGCTGTATGTTTGCAACACAATTTTTTGCAAAGGAGGCATGGAGGAGTCGTCTTGTCGCGTTTGCAGGACAGTGCATCGCAATGGCGCGTAATGGAATATCGGTTTTGGCGAGTGAAACGGCAAAAAACACACTAATATCGGTGTGGGTCTATTTAAGAATTGTTGCAAGGAATTTCTACAGAAAATAAGGATTTTTTAGGATACAAAAAAAGGATTTTTCAAAGTTGTGTGTGGAAACACTGACTTGAATTCGAGTCGGTAAATTTGGCGCGCTGCAAGCCAGACAAGTCGACTCCTACACGCCTCCCTCGTAAAAAATTGTGTTGCAATCATACAGCTCATTGACCCTACCGAGTCGCCTTGTAGCAAGTCTAGCACAATTCTCAATGAAGTTTTTCGGTAGAATTTACTCATGAATGGCTCCCTTACAACTTTACACGAACACAATAAAGAAAACCAATTTTCACAAAGGCTCGCAACTAAATAAGAATCAAATTAAGTACACCGAATTGTGACCGACCCAATCGAGGGACAGTTTTTTTATCCTCTGTACTTGAGCTGCCTCAAACGATATCTGAGAAGGTGCGCTTCGACATATCACTTTGATTGAAACAGTTGCCCAAAAGTAAAGTACACAAATCAACTTGGTCTCAATAAAACTAATTGTATTGATCACGGGACACACATGCTACCTAACACAGGCTGTCTTATTACACGCCTTTTTCTGTTTTGATAATGTCATAAACTTGGTTCCAATATGTGCAAGAGACGCTCAATGAATAATGTTTAGGAATGGCGGCATTCAAACCGGCAAAGCTAGGACATATGAGATGAACAAAAAAAATATGCGCTTCCGTTAGTAAAAGAGTATTTATTTCCCACTTTATTTCATTCGATTCTTATTCATCGTAGGGAGTTTTTTCCAAGCAGTGTTTACGTCAATGTGAAAAAGAACACTTATGACGCTACTTTTCTTTCTGTGCTAAATTGGGTTGTCATAGCAGTCCTTAATTCGCATTAACAATAGCGCTGCGTTCCATATTTTACGTAATTCGATTCTTGTTCAGTTGCGAGCCGTCATAGTAACTTCTTGTTTCATATTGTGTTTGCATAAAGCTGTCTGTACGACAGTATGAGCGATTCATGAGTACAGTGTACGGAACAAGTAAATCGAGAATGGCGCGCGCGAAAGGGGCTCTGACTCATGAGTATACTAACACTAGTCAAACATCCTGCTCCTTTGTTCAAACGCACACATTTCATACGGAAAACAAGCAACTTTCAGACGTGAAACGAACATGAACAAACATTTGCGGTGATGTTTGCTTGCAAATGTTCGTAAATATTTACAACAAAAACACTTCGACACATCTCATCAATTTGAAGCGAGCTTTTTGTCGTTTATTGCGCAAATAAACAATTCATATTTTTTGTATAAGAAACAGAAATTTTGACCCACGACTTTACACACGACTTCTCCCACGACACACGACTTTATACCCACGACACACAACACACGACCATTAGTCAAACTCTAATTTTGGTCAACCTGTATTAGGCGGCCACCTGTATGTATAAGGTCAAAAACAATCTAGTTCCGCCACGCATAACAGATTTATATCAACAAAAAGAACAGCTCTACAAACTGTGTAATGCAGATATCAATCTGCCTTGGTTTAAAAGTATAAGATATGAAAAATGGTCCATAAGTTACTTCATACCTTATCTTCGATCCAAGCTAGAAACACATGAGTGGGGAAATATTAATTCGAAATCATTTATTGCTAAAATATGGAAAAAATATCTGGAGAGTATGTTGGATGATGGATGTTAAACTGCAGACTAGGCTCTTACTTGCAAACACTTACTTTGCGAGTTTTATTAATCTTGTAATACATTTCGATAACACTTATTAAATCTTGTAACATATAGACGACAATTTTATATTTATAGCTAGTGATAAGTAAATAGTGTCCCTGATTAGCTATTACAGCTAAACAGATTGACAGTTAAACAAAGGCTTCACTCATTCAACAGTGAAGTTGCCGGGAATGTTAATGAATTAAGGATTTCATCAACGACTCCTATGCTGACAACATTTCATCCGCATTGTCAAAGTCGTCAATCATACTTCAAGGAGCAGGTTAACCTGTAAGATAATTATGGTCCATGGCATTAAAGCTCTTTGAGTGGCATTTTAAAAATGTTTTAGATGAATTATAGATACTAGTCTGAAAACTACTGTTGCAGGGTTGTGTTTACAAAAGTCCTGTTCAAGTTATGCCAAGTGTGCATTGAAAGATGATGGAAAAGCGGAATGCATATGTCCAGCATTGAGCAGCTGTCCAAAAGATATCAAAGCAGTATGTGGGGTAGATGGTGGCACTTATGTAAATGATTGCTTCAGGAAAGTGGCGAGTTGTAGGCTGAGTAAAGTTGTTCCTCTTGCTCACTCTGGGCAGTGTGGTACGTACATCTGTGACAATCATTCTCAGAAATTTGACAAAAAAAAACAAGTGGAAGAGCAATATTGTCTTAAGGAAAGTCTAGAAACTCAAAGTTCTCTCTGTTCACATCCTACTCAAGATCTCGTTTTATTTTCTGCAGTTGCACAATGTTTTTACTTACTAAAAATTGGAGTTTCATGAACTAAAACAAGAATCCTAAGCTTGTTGTTATTAACACTCATCGATTCTAATTTATCTTTCATTTTTACAGGCATGTGCAAAGCAAAGAAATGCTCTCGCTATAGTAAATGTTTCGTCAGCAAGCAAGGTGAAGCAAGGTGCAAATGCCCTGATGAACAAACTTGTCCCCAGGTTGTGAATGCAGTTTGTGGCAGTGATGATGAAACCTACCTGAATGAATGTGTGATGAAGGCAAGATCTTGCAAGAAGAATTTTTTGATTGAGAAGAAAGAAGATCAAGCCTGTGGTAATATATATTTCTTTTGTACAAAAATGATGCCTGATATATTAGATGATAAAGACCTCAACCAAACAAAATAGTTGTAGAAAGAAAAGATTTCCTCGCTTTTAAGATGCATTGGTTTACATGCTTGCTTTGACATTTTTAGCCAATCTTGAAATACACTTTATTTCATTTCAGATGTGTGTACGTTTGTAAAGACCTGTAAAAACCATGCAAAGTGTGTAGCAAACGATGACAAGACAGTGAAATGTGTTTGTCCAGTAAAGAAAGATTGTAATGAACCCAAGAACACAATTTGTGCATCGAATGACAAGACCTATAATAATGAATGTTTAATGAAGGTTGACGCTTGCAAGAAAAAACTACCATTGAAAAAGAAACACGATGGACCTTGTGGTAAATTTGAAATAAGTTGATTTGAGATAGTTTTGGTGAAACATAATCAAGTTATGAGAATGCCAACTCTAATGCAGTTTAGTTTCATTCAGCCTCTGAGACTCAGGCGGGGTTTAAAGTTTCTGTGGTTTTGGACTTTTCAGGTCCATGCGAAGCAAAGATTTGTCCCAACTATGCCAGGTGTAAAGCTGAGCCAGATGATCGTGCAGTTTGCGTATGTCCACCTAAGTCTTTTTGTCCTGTACACTTTGATCCTTTGTGTGGCAGTGATGGTAAAACTTATCCCAATGCGTGTGAACTTCAGGCTGCAGCTTGTAGAGCTGGCAAACAAACTGTGCCTCGCCAT
>JAODVQ020476470.1:0-10281 GCA_025400075.2 Phenganax stokvisi
ATACAACAGCACATTCTGTGATCGAGAGAATAATAAGCAAATTGGAAATGGGTATTGAGATATTCCTGCAAATGATGCCACTGGTAAATGAGAGTAGAAGCATTGTGAGCGAAATAGCCACAAATCTTCAGATAATCCGTTGTGAATGGTGTCTAAAACTCCAAGAATTGGAACTGCAAAGGCTTCTTAATTGCACACATTTGGCTGTATACTCGCTTTATCCCCCACAAGTGACACCCACTGCAAGACCTGGGAGACCTAAGTATGACATTTCAGAGGACGTACTGCTGAATCTAAGGGACCTGGGCTACACCTGGAAAGAAATATCATTTCTTCTTCTTTTTTCATGGGTGACTCTGTGGTGAAGAGTTGTAGAGCTTGGAATAAGAGAGGAAACAGGTTTTTCTGAAATATCTGATGAGCAACTAGACCAGTATGTTTTCCACACCCATGGTTTTCATGTTGGTTTTTCCATTGTCTATGGTCATCTTTCTTCAAGTGGTTTGAAAGTGCAAAGAGATCGTGTTCGTGCTAGTTTGAGAAGAGTTGATCCTAGCAATTCTCACCTTACATGGGCAACAGCGATTACTAGAAGAACTTATTCTGTCCCTGGCCCCAATAGTCTATGGCATATAGATGGTCACCCCAACCTAATAAACTGGGGGTTTGTAGTCCATGGCGCCATTGATGAATTGTCGTGTATTATTTGCTTTAAAGTGTTCTACAAACAATAAAAAGGAAACAGTTGAAGCCTTGTTTATTGAAGCAACTGAAAAGTATTCTTGGCTGTCAAGTGTAGGTACAGACCATGGGGGTGAGAACACATTAGCATGGCAACACATGATTGCAAGACGTGGTGAGAACCGGGGATCTGCATTAGTTGGTAGTTCAACACAAAATCAAAGAATTGAAGGTTTGTGGCAAGATCTCTTTAGATGTGTTTGTGGAACATTTTACTACACTTTTATTGCTATGGAAGAAACTGGCATTCTTAATCGCAATAATACTTTGCATTTGCTCCTTCTCCACTACATATTTCTACCACGAAAAAATATTGCAATCGAGAGCTTTACAACAGCTTGGAACAGACATCCCATAAGAACTGAGAGGAACTGGTCACCTGAGAGAATGTGAGCAAATGGGCTAACAGATGCCACAAATTGTAACCTGTCAGCTGTAGCTGACGTTAGAAATGAAAACAATTTTGTGGCAGATTTGGATTGGTATGGCCAAGATCCTCATGCACGTCTACCTCCTGATGACAGGCTCTCCACTGTAGAGGTGAATGAAATTCAAGTTGACCTGCCTGAAGAAAGTATCCAGGTTCTATATCGAGAATTAAACCCTTGCTTGGAATCCACAATGTTTGGTATTGATCTTTATCAAATAGCTTTGGATCTTGTGCAAAACATGCTTTCCATTTAAAAAAACTATCAAGATAGTCTAATTAATTAACACTATTGCTGTGACATTTGAAACATATTTGGAAGACCCCAGGCATACATTTACAAAAAAAATTGCAGCAGAGCGCTTTATACTGCAGGATTCATCAAGTAAAAAAATGAGTTAAATACCTCATAAACTGCAAAGAAGAAGTAGTAAAATCTGAATTCTAAGCTGTACTCAGGTTTGTTGTGAGTATATCCATCTTTTAATTTATATAATAGACTTTATTTTTCAACAATATCAAAGTTTACGAATTACACAAAGCTTGGATGATGGTAATGTGCATCCTGCTAGACTCAGAACACAGATAATTGTCAAATCTAACCAAACAGGTTCTTTCTGATTTTGACATTTGTGTTAAAATTATTTTTAGACTGTATCCAGTACTTTCATTGTTATTGCACATTACCATTTACATTACTCTGATTTTAAAGTGTTTGTAATAAACATATATCTAATCTTGGTTAACTAAAAACTATGCAATGAGCTGGTTTAGCATGGCTACGTAAAAGCATTGTCCAACATTAACAAGTATTGTAACATAACATGAACATTTGAATATCAAGGTTTAACTATATTCAGGTGGTTGTGAATGATTATGTGGTTGTGAATGATGGTCCACAATCCTGCATAACTGCCAAGAGTGCCACTTCAAATACATCATATGTACTGAAGGATTTCAAAAGTTGCAGCTTCAATGAGCATGTGGAAGAGAAAATGTAGCTCTGGTCATGGAACTCAACCTCAATCTTCTTATCACGTAATGGTAGCAAATCTTTGAATCCTGCGCAAAACTTTAGCAAGCTCTGCAACCTTTGCTGCGGTGACTCATCAACAAACCTTACAAGCATTTGCTGTGTCAGTTTGACAGTTCCTGTTGTTGTGGAAACAGAAACAGGCTTTTCACATCTGTAGGTGTCAGCTCCTGTTAACCTTGGTTAAACACACTTTCAAATATACATGGATGTTTTCCCATTTCAGACAGGAGACCTAGGGTTTCCATTCCTTTACGAAGCTGATCAAGTGCCATTTTGCACTTACCAATGACTTCAAAACTTGTCATTGACTGAAAGATCTTTCTCTTATTCGATATCTAAAATTAAAGCCCACAAATAAATTAATATAGTTTAAATTAATATTTTAACACCCTGTCATCCTATAAGTATATTTCAAAGGTGTAGGATTTCAATACGTATGACTCAACTAGCTTTGCCCCAGAAACACTAGTCTTCCTTGGATAGGCCAAACTGCTAGCCAATATAAGAAGTATATTGTCATTTGTCAAGACTAAATGCTGTAATGTATTGTCATCCACTGTAGTTTATACTATTAATCTTGTGAAGATTTCACTTGTCGAGAAGAAAGCATTGTGTTTTAATAAGACTAACTAATGGTGCATATCTTTTTAAAAAACTGCACTTACATTTAGTACCCAAATGTCTCTACATGATGAGAAAAGGCCCATGAACTGATCATTTGCGATTAGTTCTTCCATATCTGATTCACTTTTAGCATCCATGATGTAAAGTTCAAATAATGCACACAACACTATGCTTTGTTACTGAGATCTTTTCAACAATACCTATTGTTTACAGGGCATCAATGAAACAATACATTATATTCAATACCTTCAAAACCCATTGCCGATTCATTGGATCGGGTATATCCCAAGGATCACAATATGCCATAGCACTTATGACATCGCCTGTTGCCAGGTAGTAATAACATGGAAGAGATAAAAATGGAAACCCAGGTCCACCTTGAACCAAGGAGTGTGCAATGATTTTGCCAACAATTTCAATTAAGCCTGAAAACACGATTTGTGGACTATGAGTAGCACACATTCGACCACACTCTCCAAGAAACAAGGAAACAGGTTTCCCTTGAATAAAACATGAAAAAAGATCAGTAAAAAACTGTCTGAGAAGTCCACCACCATCAATGGCAGGTTGGTCTACAACAGTAATGTACAATGGTGCTTCTGGATCAAAAGCTGAATCCTTGTAGACAGCCATGGCATCATAAAAGATGTCATCAAGATCAACTGTTAATTTTGCAGGTTTGTTTTTCATCAAACCTTTAAGTTTTTTCAGCACTTCAGATGGAGACTTCACCTCATAATCTTTGTTGAGGAAACTATCTAGAGTGGAATTTATGTCACCTTCACAACTTGAGAGAGTGTTAGCGATGGTTTCTACAGACGAATTGGGAAGCATCTCTTGCAATGAATCATTTGGACTAGGCAATTCTCTATTTATTTCAATGACATCATGCATATCTGGCCAACATTCTACAGTGGAACTGGATGTACTGGCAACAAATGTTGAATTGCTGGAATTATGTCCAGAAACGCTAGAAATTTCTCGCTGCAACATTAGATGATAAAAGCGTATGTTCATTCACAGTGCTTTCTTCATTCTCTTCTGCCATTTGGTCTTTGCTCATTTCCAGCATTTCTGTGCTTACATTCAAACGAATATATAGTTTGCCTTGACCACATAGCTCCTTTACTTGTTGAAAATCCCATTTATGACTCTCTTTGACAACGGGTGTTATGATAGCATTTCTCTCTCTCTTAACAAAATCAAAAAACGAGGGAGTAATTAAAGGAAATTTTTGTTGCAATGTTTCAGAAATTTCCTTTCGTATCTCATTCTTGGTGTAGCTTGTGGATAAATTACAATAGCCTTTTACTAAGATCATAACATCCACCAACATATAATCGGAAACAAGTTCGTTACCATCGTGATCTGGTGGCCCATCAAGTAAACATATTTGTTTTGTCACGATTTTACTCGGCTTCGGTTTCTTAGAATCTTCCTTCTTTTTTTAAAAACGCCACGGATGAGTCGAATACCTGCTGGTGGAAGCTCTCTTTGGCAAAAGTGGATTATTCACAGCGGGAGAGCGATCATGTGTTGAATCACGTGAACTAGACGAAGGAAAGGTAGATAAAGATAAAGAAGAATTGATACACCTGTTGTTGAACTCTCGGGGAAGAGATGTTGAGGCACTCGCAATAAGATCTCTCATCCGATGCATTAAGTTTGATGTTCCTTGTCTTCCGCTGCGTTGAAAATCGATTTCTTCTTGAACATATTGACAAATAATGCCAGCTAATTCCGAGTCATTCTTCACTTCTCTCCTTTCCTCAGAGGCGGGTATTTTGAACCGCGAGCACGGTTACAGCCATGTGGTTTAAGTCATGTGGTCATATGCCGTGTAACCTGCGAGCAGGTTGGAACCTGTGGGTTGCGACCTTGAATAAATATTTCTTAGAGCTTGAATAAAAAAATAATTCGTTGAAGTTGAATAAAATAGTTTTATTGAATGTGAATCAAATTGTTGAAACAGCATGAATATTTTTGTTGACAACGAACGTAAAGCATTGAAGTTGAACAAATATTTTTTCTTGAATTTTGAAACATTTCACCAACCATACTAAGATGCCATAAAGCAACACATGCTTGAAGTTTTAAAGAAATGGAACATTCAGTTACTTTGAATGCCACATAGAAAGCATTTAGGGAATCCCTTGAGCTTTGCAGTTTTCCCTCTTCACCAACTAGAGGAATCCCTAAATCAGGCCAGGCAAAATTATAGAAAGATTATTAACCAAATTTGTGACAATGAAGAAAGTCTTTTGCAAGGGCCCTTTGCCCCCATGGTGTGTGTCTGGTCATCATTCTAAAAAATGGTTCAACTTTCGCTTCACTTTGGGCGATCCATTAGGTTGGGAGACTGAAAACTGCATCTAGAATCAACAGAAAACAATGCTTCCTTGAATGTGTGCATATGATCAGCAGAGCTATGCTCATTTTGTGACCAAGGTACCACATGTAGTACCTCGGTCAGAAAGGTAATGTGTGGTACCTCTTATAATTAATACTTTTCAAACAAGTTCTAAAAATCCTTACACGGCAGTTTTAAACAATGAAGAAAAATGATTGAAGAACAAGATATCTTCATTATTTGGATCTCTATCAGACTTGTCGAGGTTAACGTAAAAGTCTAAAAAGGGTTGCACTAGTATACCATAAATTCTTCCAATCTGATCAAAAAACCACACCAACCAGTTTTCTGTTACGAGCAAGGTGTCCTCTACTAGTTCTTCTTCATCATCACTGAAGGAAATCCACTTCATTTTTATTATTATGACTTTTTAGGATTGTAGTGAATTATAATTAATCCCATCAGCAAGACAAAAAGTCCTAACAATTTTAGGTTATGTACTAAGTTTCTACTCATTCATTTAAAAGTTTTCGTATTGTTTTTCTTTTTTGAAAAATCAGAACCAAGACAACCAAACCAAAAACTACCAACAGATTCTCAGATAAGAGATTCACTCCAGATTCCATCAAAGCTAATCTTTTTCTTATGGGTTCTAACAAGACGGTTACGCTTTCTGTTGTGTCTTTAGTTTGTGCCAAAATCTTTCTTAGATTTTGAAGAGTCTCTTGAACATCCTTAACAGCACCTTTTGTGTTTTTAGTAATGCTGATAATCATACCCACTAAACCTATTGCGAGTCATCCCAAACCAACACCTAGTTTAAACTTATGATTCACCAAGCATTGTTTTAATTTTTGTAGTCTAGTTAGCTCATCTTGATCGATGTATTTTTCCAATGCATTTTAAACCTGAATTAGTTTTAGTTTTGCATTATTTTGAAATCTTAGTTTGTCTTTAGATTGTTCTATGGTTTTTAAAACAGTCTCAATAAATTCTCTTCGTTTTGGATTCACTTCATTTAAAAGTTTTCTACACCAATATATATTATCTGCATCGAGTTGATCTAACTATTCTTCATTAGTGTCACCTTCAGGTTTTAAGATTTGATTTAATCTTAACGTTTCTTCTGGGGAGAAAACTCGTTCGTAATCAGGCTCCAGAAACAACTCTTCTATGATTTTTTGATTTTCACGACCTATTTCCTGAGAAAAATTTTCTTTAATCTCCCTCACGAGTTGATCCTCTTCTGCTGCTTCCTCCATCATATCCTCAAAACTTTGTTTACTTGTTAAACGTTCTAGATTAATAATTTCTCGAATTTCTCCATTAGCAGTATCTTGATATTCTCGTCTAGCATGCTCAGATAATTCATTAAATTCTTCTACAAATTTTTTTTAGATCTGGATCTCGATCGTAATCAAAATCTGCTTGTTTAGTTTTTTCTATAATAGGCTGATTTTTAGAACTTGCTCCAATTAAACATTTCTCATCATCTGTTAAAAGTCTAAATTTATCCAAAAGTTTTCCACTGTGGGGCCCATCATTTTCATCTACATCCAAACCCATAAAGTTTTTTAAAAAAGCTTTTTAAAATAAAAGTTCCTTTTCTTCTTTATTAGGTCCCAAAAGATCTTTTGGATTTATCCTTAAATTTATTGGACTTTCTACTGATAAAAAATTTGGACCATTATTAGGATTTAAAAAAAAAACACACAACTTGCTTTTGACGTAGAAAAAGTGTCTCCAAACGTAGTGAATATTCTTAATGGTTTAAGGTTTCTCAATATTTCTTGTCATCTTGTGGATCAAAAGAAAAATAATTTTCAAGGTGAACCAAGTGAACTTATTTGTTCTCTTCGTATAAGTAGTGAGATAGACTTGAATGGAGGTGTAGAGACACATTTTGATATTGAGTCGAAAACAGCTTTAATGAATGGCTTGTAGAATCTTTTAAGTTTTAAAATAAGTTCTAATGTGGACTCTAACACTAACATTGCTAGTGTGTTATTGGAATTCTACATCCACCAAATAAATGGAACAATACTACCACTGGAAGTATGATAAAAAATATGGAAAAGAATATATTAATAAGTTAATAAATTCTTGGTCAAAAGAAAAAACAAAAATAAACTTCTTAAAAAAATATCCCAAAGCAGATCTATCTTTTTTTAACTTTGGTTATCAATTAAGAGAAAAAGAAAACAAACTTAGTTTGGTTCCTATGACTTATTATAATACACATCATGGTTATAGCTATGCCCTAGGAACTTATGCTTTTAAACATAATTCTCATTGGCAAAAAGCTTTAGGAATATCTACTAAAGAGATTCAAGACCGCTTGGATAGAGAGTGGACCCCCAAGATTTGGAATTATTTTGGCACTGTTTCAGATCTAAAAGTAGACAAAAGTAATCAAGAAGATTTTACAAATTTTAAAATTTACATAAATGAAAATAATAGTTTTGAGAATATTTTTCCAAGTTTTCAAACAAGTTATAAAAGTAAAGATGATAATAAAGATATTAGAAAAGCAAAATTTGATTATATAAGTGATCCTTATTTTACGAGTCTATTAGCTGCTTATGTTTTAAGTTATTTAGGAGGAGTAAGTTTAGAACATCTTGAAAAAGCAAATCAACCAGCTGTTATAAGTTCTATTGCAAGATAGTACTTTTACTACCACATGTTGAGATTTTTAAGGATTCCAGAAAAACTAACTCCTTATGCTTCTAAAGATGTCTTAAGGCTTCTTCAAGAAAATATTCTAGTAAGACCAAGTTTTAAGAAAAATTTTTAAAGATAATCTTGAATTAGCAAAATATATTACCAATTTTGAGTCCTTAAAATGGAAGATGTACAAACACCCCAAAAGATATAATGAAGACTCCAAGTATAATTTTATAAATCTAAAGAAAATATATAAGAATGGCTTTAGAATCGTAAATAAGTCTTCAGACGATTGGAAATTATTCATAAAAAAAAAACTCTAATGGACTTACACCTTTGGGTCAAAAATTATTCCAACACTCTACAGAAAGTTTTGTTTATAGTATATTAGGAGCACAAGCAAAAACTCGTTGGAGCATCACAGGTCAAGGAGCAAAAAGTAGTCAAACTCAAGATGTTTTTAGAAAACTAGTGGGTGACACTATTATTCAAGATGATACCACCATAACTATATCTAACATGAGAAAAGCCATAAAAAATACCAATGTGGTCTTAGACATGGTGATTGGACCTGGAATTATCTTAATTCCAGCTACCTCCACGGGTAGATTTGTATTTTGAGCTACCTCCACAGGTAGATTTATACCACTATTTGTGATCGTACTACATGCATTTGTACAGGAATTATCAACAGTAACAGTTGTTGGTAAGTTATCTATAGATAAATATTCTACACCAGGGTTTAGGGCTAATAAGCCATTATTCAGAGCTCTTATGAACATTTTGTCTCCTTGTATTAAGACATCATTAAATGTTGTAAACGACCATGCGGACATTGGGATATTTCGGGCTGCAAGAAGCGCCGATAAACTCATAAAAGCACATTGCTTGCCTCTAGGATGAACGCTAAACAGTCCATTGCCTTGGTGGATACTGGCAGAAAGAAATAAAGTCATACTTACTTTGGACGTATATGCTGCAAAGCATACCCTTGTGAGTGGTTTCTTCGGCAATTGCTAAAAGCTTGCAAATTTGCAGAATAGAAAGCTTGCAAATTCTTAGCATGCCGATTACATGCATAAATTGCACATTTGGATGCTGAAATATTAAGTTTTAAGGAACATGCAAACTTAAAAGAACTCGATGCGAACTTAAGCAAAGTCAATGCAAACTTTAAAAAAGTCAATGCAAACTTAAAAAAAGTCAGTGCAAACTTAAAAAAAGTCAGTGCAAATTTGAAAGAAAGTCAGTGCAAACTTAAAAGAAAATCGGTACAAACTTAATCAAAGTCAATGCATGTTTCCATAAAGTTACTGCAATGTTGAAACAAAGTTTGTGCAAAGTTAAAACAAAATAGAAGCAAACTTGTTTGTAAACTCGGCACATAAATTGATTGGTGCATAGGCATAAAGTGGCAGATGCGCGCACATGTTATAGCATTCAATTTGCGTGCTTGGACTGCTGGCGCTATTGGTTTGCATCTTTGCATTATTCCATCATTTGCATGTGCGCACAATCACGCACTTTTTGTAAAGTTTGTATAACTGTAAAATGTTCTGTTCTGAATGTGGCACATCGTTACATTATACTAATGCTAGATTTTGCCACGCTTTTGGCCATTTTATTTCAATGTTGTCAACTGAAACATCGACAACAGCAACATCGTCATCATCATCAACCAGTCAAATACCCCGTATCGTTTCAGGAATATCGTAGGTTGAAAGAGACAGAAAGAAGTTTGAGATTTACACCCGTCAAAAAAACCCTAAGTAGAGACAAAAGGAAATGATAAAATGCTAAGTGAAGTTAGAATAAATGTTGTTGTAATAAGATTTCAAGATAATGAACTAAAATTCATTCAAGGCAGCTCTCTTCTGCTCATGGTCTGCCCTTCAATTGCTGAAGAATTGCTAAAGAAAGCTACTGAGAAACTAAGAGAGTTTAACAACGAGTTGACTGGTGGAGCATTTTGGATTTACTTTACTTCATCCAGACAGAACAAAAGTTAAGACTCTCCCAGGCAGCCAAGAGCCTTTTAACTTGCAAAGTTTTAAAAAAGAAATTGGAAAAGCATACACCCGCCTGACATTTTACATTTGCAGGACAGAAGACTATTTAGAGTTTTTTTGCAAGTCCTCTTGCAGTGACATTGAACCCGAGTTTGACATGATGTGCAAGGTAGACAAGGTAACTATGAATTCAAAATTTTTGTATGCATGTGTAATGTACATTATTTAGTTTCAGTGCATTCATTAATCATAAAGGTATTTATATATTGCTATTATACAGGGTGTCTAAAAAAAACAGAATCCAACTTTGGTCTCCTATTGTGCAAAACTCGCTCAGTAAACAAGTGTAATTTTTTAATATTTGGACAGATAAGGCTTTTAGCTGTTGAATGACGTGTTTTTCATAACATATGGAGCAAAAATGAGC
>JAODVQ020476680.1:0-10278 GCA_025400075.2 Phenganax stokvisi
TTGTATGAGCCGAGAGAAGGTTAGCATCTCCCTCGATAAGGACGAGAAAAGTCTTCCGACTTTGAAATAACAACACACGGTTAAGGCAATGCTACCTACTTCGTAGCATCTAACCAATTTTTCCTATACAAATCCGCCTTAGTTTAAATATAAACACACACTTAATACAAACAGAACGGCGAAGGTATTGGAAACTAGACAGCGTAACATTTCGTTACAAAAAGATGTCGCTATGTCGCCATCCTTGTCGCCGTCGAAATTAATTTGGTATGGAACTTCGTTCGATTGACATTGTGTAAAGCCTTTTAATATTCAACACTGATCCGACGAGAGCAAAGATTTCGATATTTCATACTATTTTGCATAGAAGAAATTGCTGTTAATAATAATAGACAATAATCATGGAGCATATAAATTCTCAACTATCCATTCTTTCTATATTTTGGAATTGCATACAATAATATTTTGCATTCTAATTTTTATATGATACAACTTTATTACATTATGAAAGCGAATCAAGTATGATAAAGGAATTTCATACCATATTGAATCTGATAGGGCTAAGAAACGAATATTCAAGCAGGACGCGCACTGGCAATACATCTGTGGGGTTCCCGATGGAACTGGCGCTCTACATATTGAGCTACAAAAATTCAGAGACATTCACACACGTTACCTTTGAAATATTCCACTTTCCGTCCCTGATAATTCGACTGCTTCGTCTCGCAATTAAAGCGAAGATGTTTCGCAATTTCGGTCTGTTCCTCGCTAACTTCGTCCCCTTCATCTTCAGACTCGTCTTCCTATAAATTTCAGCGAAAAAAAACACAATCCCGTTTCGTTCACATACGACTCATTGTGCCTCATGAGTTGTTTTTTTATCATATTGTCTGTTGACGATATATGGCTACTGTCTATCTATTCAATATTATATTATAATGGTACCTCTCGTTTTCTACGCCTAGACCTTCGCTCTGCCATCTTCGATCTCACGGTCTTAAAGCTTTACTAAAAAGTATATTTGTGAAAAATTATGAGATAACATAAACGATGAGGTTTTGTTGTGAATCATTTGTTGTTTATTTCGTCGTTTGCTGCCCGAAGATGTTCCGATTGTATACCGATAAGAATGTCCATTTTCTACACACTGATCTCGCTTTTTCTTAACTGGATGGTTTGTCGAACATTTGTTTACATTGTGGGATCGAAATATGAAAAGCTGTTTTAAAGCTCAATATCGGTATTTTCGAAGTGCAGAACAACATATTTTGGTTAATAATCATTTGGAATATATGAGGTTTTATATCATCTAGTTTTATTTCAAAATTGAAAGCTACAAGTTGCTATATTTTGAGAAAAGGTCTACTAATGAGCTATGAAACACGATACTTTAATCAGAAAAAGCAATTTCGCGTTGAAAAACAAACAGGATAATTACACCTTTGCAGTTTTTCTTGTGGAAACCTGTACCATCTGATAATGTTTAAATTGCACCTAATCATTTCAAAGGGAAACAACGTATATTTCCTGTATGGATTAAGCCAAAGCGGAAAAAGATAAGAACTGCCCTAACTTCTCCGCCATGGCCACGTACATATAATCTTATTGACGAAATAAAGGCTCTTATCCACAAGGACCGAATAACAATGTTGTATTATTAGCTACTACCATACTGTCGCTGTGGTTTGGAGCATTCAATGCATAAGTTATCAATGCAATAAGTTGCTAGTTTTGAATTGGAATTGAAACGATGCTAACAAATTGTTGCGAAAGAAAATTCATATTTCAGTTCTTGAAAGATTTTGGTCAGATCAGTGGTACATGTACTTCTGCTACTCATTGGCGTTTGCAATATCCTAGGTTGTAACGAGAGCGAACAACTTATTGGTATTGTGAATGAGAGTCTGTAGAGAGGATTTTGTTACATTCAAAATTCAAATACTAAACAATGATCTAGTTCAATGATGACGATGTACCGGTGTGACAACATAAATTTATTTTATTATATGACACATTATTATTATTATTTACGAATCAACAGACCCATAAAGCAAAAATGCACTTAATACATGCTTGAATTAATCTTGGATCGTCTACTTTAACAAGTGGACTAAAATATCGACAAAGTGGACAATTGCTTTAGTATCAATGATTACTGCTACAGACTTGGCAAACTGTTTTAAATCTCTAGCCATTCAAACACAGTATGACCTCTCTCCGTTCTTAAAAAAACTTAATGTTTATAGCCAGTTCCTAGCAATGAACTATAATGATAAAGCTTCCATTATGGCAAAAAGCTGATTATATTTCACTGATAACCTTTTACGATATCATCACACTCTTTTTATTCCATAATTAACTCATCATTCAGATGAAAACCGAGAGGCGTGTCACTCGAAAATAGCGTATACGAGATATTTTTTCAAAAATCTCAAGATATTTTACAGATCTTGAATTTTTTTAAAGAATTTGATTGAGATTTTTACGATTTTTGAAAGATTTTTGCGATTTAGAACTATAAAGATTGTGAGATTATCGTGACTTTAAAGTTTTTGTAAGGATTTTTAAAGTTTTTTTGAGATTTTTCGAAGATTTTGCGAAGGTGTACGAGATTTTTCCGAGTGATATGCCCCTCGATGAAGACTCCGTATTTTGTGGCGGATTGAGGTGGAAATGTAGCCATGATTCACAATGTTTTACCGTTTAAAGAGTAACTCATGCTTTAGAGAATCCTTTTCCGTTTGGAAACTTCAGTAGTGGGAAATACACTCCAAAAGTTAATTCTGAACTCATTCTTTATCGTTTGAACAAAAATGTTACATGACGATGTCTAGTTCAAAAGGCCATTTACTAAAAACTGTACAGGCTCTAGTCGAAATGTACCTTCTAAATTTCCGTTGTCCGGTAAAAACTTCAAATCTCTGATACTGCATACTTTTATTCAATTTTTCCGGGCGTTTTGAACTGTAAATGGTTTAAATCACGTTTTTCTTCATATGGCGTCTAAGTGAAAATCCTTTTTCTCTTGTCTATGTGAGAAGTGTTTGATGTTCTCGGCAAGTAAGTACTCTTTGTCCACTGAAGCACTCTCGCTAATCAAAGAACAAATTTTTCCGGTGAATTGTTTATTGTCGGACAACTGTAGTAATATAACCCTATGATGGTTTAATAACACCTGATACTGCCCAGCATGTATACAATTAATTATCCTCCACCAACTTGTGGGTCCACATTCCGGAGCAACTCTCCTTGGTGTAAGGCATAAAAAGATAATCGTAGTTCTTGGATTTGTGTATTTCTTCCAAAATGGACTTGTATTTGCTCTGCTTTCAAATACGGTGTTGACGAGAGTGACTTCCGGAGATTAGTACCCTATAGGGGAGGTATAGCGAGGGCTAATATTTCAAATACAAGATATTGTCTTGTCGCTGTGGTGTTCTTGGGTTGTAGAAAAGCAAATCAGTGTGCGGTCATATACAGCGAGAGCCCGAAGAGTTGCGAAACGAAAGATTCAGCTACATTTGTGAAGGTAAGAGAAAGTTCTTGACTGAAGAGAATGTGTTACTCATTTGGAAACGCTTTACAAACGTCCTTGTCTTCAAATTGATATCGATATCGTGATAATATATTCGCCGCTTCTCTCGTTATTGTATAACTTTGGGTGATTCTTGAGGGCCTATGTATTGGAAAATCATGGCTTGTTTATCCGTGTTGACTGGAAACGTATTTGCAATTACTCAATTCTTAGTTTTTGCCCGCATATGCTGTACGTTTTGTAGAAAGGGGTTGGCAAACGCGATTGTTTAAATAAATGATTAACATGACGCCCAATTTCAGACCAGATATATTGTTCAGATGATGAGTTTTCTAGGCTGAGATATTTGCTGGGGAAACGCGATAAATGTTTAAGCAATGTGAAATATTTGTTAGACAGTTGTAGCATCTTGTCTGCTCTTTCGCGTTTTTTGTTCCGTGTGTGTGTGTATATCTTTGTGTGATCCCTGTCGAGCAGTTTTTATGTAAAGATAATAAACCTTAATGTCGCGTAATTAAAGAGATTTAAGATGGAATTTATGCTATTTCTTAAAGGCTCGTAAATCTATGCGATTTGTTGGACACGGGATTAAACACAACGAGATGACGAAGGATTCGTGTCCCCGTTTTTGTGTTTACAAACGCTTACATTGCACTTGAAGTAGGCATGTTTTATGTCAAGGGCATAAATATGCTTACTGTTATCTATTACGGGTTCAAATCACTTCATGCTGTGTTGTGTTGTGCCACTGTTTCGTCTTTCAAGGCTATTATTTTCTTGGCTATCGAACATTATTCTGGTAAACTAAAAGGATTTAGAACATATTTCTTTGAACATATGGAATTCGAAGAGGTGGCGAAAATTTTTCTCAATAAGCACTTTGTCATGTCTGTCTTCACTCGGCGTTCTGTCTTGACAAATTCTCGAACAAGAGGGAATGTAGCCTGTTGTCTGTGTAATCATAAGGTGGCCCCATAACACGTAAAAGCGCATGCATGTAATCTTTTCGAACTTGAAATTTCGTAGTACAATTTAATCGGACGCAACACCACAACCGGAAGAATTGTAAAACGATTTGTGGCTTTTAGCGGTTTTATTGAATTTGACCGTGTCGCCTCACATTAATTAGTAACACATTTGAACATTTTCTAAGTCTTTTTCTAAAAAAACCGTACAACAATATGTTTTCAGCATTATAGTATTTCCACTACTTTCACAGCACACAAATGGCTTTATCTGTGACGTATTCTTGGAAGTCTTGTTCTGCAACAACGTACATACGAACCATGATACGAACGCTTTTTTTCAGCAATGTAAAATGACCGTATGGCTTTCACGGCTTTCAAATGGCTTCATCCTTTAATTGCAATGCTCATTTTTAATATATTGAGTTTCAATTGTTGATTGTGGTAATGCCCAAGAATTTTGTGGTGCGATGTCGGGGTCATGGTCTATTTTATAATCGGATGTTTCACTCGTTAGTATAACAATTGTGTACTAATCACGAAGTCGAACAAGCATTACCGATGGTGTTTGCTCGAAAATTGAAATATACTGTGAAATTTACCAATGCAAAACCACTTTTTCGGTTGGCGTCTTGGCAGAACTGACATCCGTAGTATTATCCCGTAATTGTATATTTTTGTTTTGCTTTAAAGCAATGTAAACGGGGTAATGTGGCGACGAACTTGCCTCTAACACTTGTCACAAAAAACCCGCATCGTTGACGCAATACATGCGCCTCTTTGACTGAAAAGGCGTTAGGAGGGGCTTTGCTGGCTTATCAGATGCGTCGTCCACTACAAAAATGCGCCTGGGGTATCTTGGGATTAAAAATAAACGCGCAATTGTATACTTGAGTTGCGTATCAATGATGAAAAATCAGTTTTTCTCCAAAATTTGTCATTTAGTGGCATATTTGGGAAGTTCTTTAGACCACTGTAACGATTTTCACCTAATTTGTAACATTGCTGATTACGACATGAATGCACGAAAAAAATTGATGTCAATGGCGCTTGCATTGGCTCCTGTTTGGCCCTAGCCAGAGTCACATGCATTGCTAAGATGCATTGGAGACCACTGCGGGTCAATTTCTCAGGTAGAGAAATTGGCTTTAGTTGACTCATTTTTTCATTGCATGTCTTACTGGGAAAAGCTAAATCGCCTGGCGTTAGACAGAGTAAATTATACAAGTGGACTACTCTGGGATGACTTTCCACGTAATTTTATAAACCATCTTCTTCGTTACAACAATCTGTTGAAATATTCGTAAACACTTGGCGGTCGCTTCTGCAATATCAATAAGACGTGATAACATTGATGGATGTGTACTCGACTTGATTATGTATATAATTATATTGACCATCTTTTTTTATACGTTATAAACAGTGTACAAGCGAAGGCTGTCAGACTTTTATCATGCCTTTTACACGTGTTCGCTTCGCCAAAAAACGTGGCAAAACGTATCATTGGGTCGAACACGTTTGTCCGGGTTAGATTCGAGACCCCGACTTGTGCAAATAACTTTTTAAAAACATTTTCTCAATTGACAGCCACTTATGAACACACAATCCGAGAACAATGCATACATCGTGTGTTTAGGCCTGCAAGACACGCGCTCTGATTGGCTGATAGCGTTTAAAGTGTCATTCAACACCTGTATGGCGCCCGGTCTCGACCAATGAGCGCGCGTCATGCTTCTTGAAACTTTACAGCCAGCTGTCTTGCACATTAGCACACATAATCCTCGGCTGAACGTACAAAGAAAAGAAAAACATACATTGGATTTGCTATCAAATTCGCTGCGCATTAAAGGTCTGTATTCTAGGCTTATGTATTCGTGTTAATAGCTTTTCCCTCGTTTTGCAATACAAAACTCGTTTATTATTTACAGCAATACAACTTCATGTAAATGTAATCAACCGTTTATAATGATCGCTAGTGTGTTTTGACGATTGTGCATGCGGTCTTGTACGCTTGAAATCCTAGTGGACTAGAGCGGTGCAGCGAAAGGGCTTTCTCTCTTCCGATTGGCTTACAGCATTTGTGCGGTGTTCCTTTGGGAATACGTTTCTTACATTTGCAATTTTGCATGGCTTCTGCTTATATTTTTTTAAAAGGTAACTTATCCACATTTTGTCGGCCTTTATCTGCTCAATTATGCAAGTAATCGGCGGAAACAAATAGTATTTTCAAAATAGATTTACCGACTGTAGAAATGATGGCTTTGTTTGTAGCGATTTTAGTTGTTTTAGTTGCTTTTCGCCTCAATACTTTTCTGCTCTCGTGCCTTGATCAGTGTGACATCGAGAAACCTTCACATTTCATCATTTGTTTATTTCTGCTAAACGCGCTGTTAATCTGCTGAATTTTTTTATTTTCTAAACAACGTTTAAAATTACCGGTAAACCTCAGTGAATTTTTCGTTTTAGGCTTGGAGAAGTTTTCGTCCAACGCCGTATAATTAACACAATCTGTAGTTTACAGCATGTAAATTTTAACTGTTTCGCTGTATACAATTCACAGCTTTTAGAAAACTTGAAAACAAAACAAAACAACTAAGCAGTGGGCGGTCAACTAGCATTCTATGTGCAACTTTTTTGAAGCCACACAATAGCACAGAACGTGTGTGCCACAATATGTCGGTTGATAATGTTTCAGAATAGTGATTTTGGGTTGGTTTTCGATATTTTGGCGTGGAAAATAATTTTTACAAATCACGCCATCATCATTGTGTATGCATGTATCAAATATCATTTTGATGGCAAAGTTAAAGGGGCTTTTATAAAAAGGAAGTTTGCCGTCTCTTCATGCAAAATATTCGAGTTTTTCAAGGACTTAATCCGAATACTGTGTAACGAAGCGAGTCAAAAGGGATCTTGCATCGTTCGACGACGGTTTGACGTTCGTAAAAACGCAATTGGCTCTAGCTTGTTGAGGGGAAAAGGTTAATGGCTGTTGATATTTAAACAGAAGTATGTGTTGGTAGTTTTTTTCGCATCTCCGTATTTTTGGTGTTAATTGTCCCCACATAAATCGCGCTTAGCTTGTGAATTATGTCTTGTCACACTGTGCGCAGTTTCAAAGGGCTTTTTATGTGCATCCTCTTTTGCTTTTCAGTGTTTACTGATGTTTATCACATATAAAAGGCCACCTCAGTCAAATATATTGTGTGTAGTGTGGTTTGAGGTTAACTTTATTCTAATTTCAGAGGCCAAAGGGTTTGCGGCTACTACGAAGTGAGCGAATAGCTGCAAAATTTGACGCGTTTATGGGCTAAAGCCAGGAAAAAATGGTCGTAAAAAAGCAAGGAGAAAACAAAACGAAGAACGGCGGCACTGGTAAAGCGACGCGAAGCAGCAAGACTTTAAACGATTCGTCACTCGTTGACAAAAACGGGAATATGGTAGCCGGTGAAATCAAAGCAAAACCCATCGATAGATGTCAAATTAAGCGACAAGGAATCGCCAGTGCTGACAACTCAGCGAAGGGAGGTGACATCATCACATCTTACGAAGCTGAAAGTGGAACAGTATATGAATTGGACGGTAAGGATTTTTACACAATATTGTCATTCTGTATTGTATACAATATATCGTAAACTCGCTCCACTGAGAGAGACTTTTCAAGAAGTGTACATAATATATTGACATTTAATACGGATACATTCTAAGTTTTGACTGCAGTTTCGATATCTTTTGGCATTATACAGCATACTTAGACTCTTGCTGAATAGAACCAAAATTTCTGGTGGCAAATTACAAAATTAAAAACATTTAGGTAACTATACATAAATATATATTTTGTAGTTACAAATACATTGTACATTTTTAAAGATAAGTATGAAATTACCCTTCGGCATTTTGTATACAATGTTATATTTATTTAAACTCTCTCGAACTAATAGCAAAGAGGCTTTTCAGGGCTAAATTACAATAAAAACATTTGCAAGTGATTCGGCATTGCCTGTACGTTAGCATATATATTGTCACTACATTGACACAGAAGAACAAAAACAGTTTAAAGGCTAGCAGTTTAATATATATTTTGCCTTGAAGCTTTTTTGGCTGACGCTTACGAAATTGTTGATCTTATTATTTTGTAATTAGTAATTAGTCTTCTGAGCCGACCGAAAAGCGCTTTTTCTTAATTTTTTCCTCTTTAAAAAACAAGCTTGTTGTGAGAAACACTACCGAAATTTTTAGAATTTACATTGATTTTTTTGTCTTTGTCAAAGGTATCTACGATTTGTTATATTGCCATTCGGTGGGCATTATGTGGGTTTAGCCTGCATTGTATGCGCAGACAAAGGTTAAACAGCTTGTAACAATGTGGAGAAAATTACTGCGTTAAATGATAAGGAACCATGCTGTTAATTCAAAAGCAATATAGCTTTTTGCCTTGCCACTCTAGTGTGCCCTTCTCTCGATATTCTGCATACCTTTTCGGCTTGTCTTAGTAAGAAAACACTGTGCTTTTTCACCGTCTTCGACTTCAGTTCATCTGAATGCGATTATGAATATGGAACGTGTGAAAAGCGGCTTAAAAATTCATCTAATGTAGTATTTTATCAAAATTGGCAATTTATTACATGTCATTTTGTTTTGACCTAAACTTAGAATTTCGCCTTGACAAAGAAAATGGTCTGGTGTTTGACTGAGTAAAATATGCTGAGCCGCATTACTCCCAATGGGCTAAAAACATCTTATGTGGCTAAGCAATTTTTAACATGCCGTTTTTAAAACACGTTATTCGGAATCTTGAATTTCTTTTCAAATAAACCCTAAACCTACACCATAAATATCATGATGTCGCATTCTCCGAAAACGTTTTCATAATAATTCACTAAAATTGTTTTTATTAATCGTTATCTATCATGTCTTTGTTTAGATTGTGTCTACATAGACAGTCAAAGACCAGATGTTCCTTTTTTCATCTGCGCTATCAAAGAATTCACGATGGTAAGAAATCTCCAATCAAAAATGAAAAAAACTAGTGCACGCGATATAGATTTTTGTAGAAATTATAGTTTGGAGTGTGTTTTAGATATTTGAAACTTTGCACTCCTTGAGATCTATTGTTAATGAGCTTTCAGGTGTCCATAGAAGTGTTGTCAATGGCCAATATTGTCAATTGTCAATTATATCAGATGATGTGTGTGTTTGTCTTATACCAGTAGAGGATTTAAATCCTTGCGTTCTCCTTGAGAATTGAGCTTACTAGCGAATAAAAATCGGTTTTCATGTTTCGATAAAACTATTGTCTATGACCAATATCAGTTGTAATTGTTGATTATATCAAGTTATATATGCGTTGGGGTCGAAAAGCGACATGATGAATCATGCACTATGTAAGGTCAACAGCTGATTGCCCATCATCGATCGATGTCGCACCACGCTTATACGTGGGATTTAATAGCGGACATCATGCTAAACGCATGCAGTTACAATTAGAGAAAAAACATCCAAAAACTTGCGAGCATTTTTTAAACAAAATATTTGAAAGGAACACATTTTCGTTGCCTGCAACCATTTAAAACATTGGTTCTTTATTTAGGAAATTTTTTCGTTTAAATAATTATTTATTCAAGGTTAATAAGGTGGGACAATAATTTTGAAAATAGTTTGAATGTATTATGTAAAATTTTTTATATGATTATAATTTTTCATGATTTTTTATGCGATTTTTTATGGTTTTTTTGTATGATACTTTATATGATTCTTTTGTATGATTTTAATATATTA
>JAODVQ020476781.1:0-10277 GCA_025400075.2 Phenganax stokvisi
AGGAGGAGGAGGAGGAGGAGGAGAGAGATGGATTAGATAGAGCCATCTGAATTGAGGCCATTTTACACTAAAAATACAAGTTAGTAAGAATGATATATACACAGCGGTTATTCTAGCAATGTATGGCAACTAAGACAGAGCACCAGGAACTTATAGGCATTTTTGCTAGCATATAATAATATTATAGGTTATTTAAGGTTTAGGTAGTTTTTACATTATTAGCGTTTATCTAGTACCTAGCAAGATGAAAAATGAGTTGTTCGAAAACGGCATAGTTGAGAGGTGGTATTCTACTCAGGAGATGATGTAATGCCTCCAGTTTCTCTTCTCTGTCTGTTAGATCTGTTAGAGAGAGATATCACAGTTAGTTTTACTTTCAATTCAATCTTCGTTAAAATGTGACAAGCATGGATAAACATAGTAGTGGAACCTCTCTATTATGGACAGTATTGCAGTAGGAACCTCTCTATAAAGGACACTAGTATACCTAATGTTCTGAGAATATCAGTGTAGCGGTCTTTAGGAATGAGAGGAGATGGGAGTTCTCTGAAAAATGCTCCAACAGCAGCTGCCACTGCGTTGACATGGAAACCATCCAACACACACCCAGCTGGATCTACTCAGCAGAGAAAAATAGCACCAAATATGAGAACAGGTGTGATACTCACATGACCTTTTGACAGTATTGGTACATGAAAGTATACGAACAAATCATGTGACCTTACAGTATTAATACTCTTAAGTAATACAAGCAGGTCATGTGATAGTCATGTGACCTTCCAATGTACTATGAGTTAAGAGACTTACCGTGGTCTTCAATGTATTGGAGACATTTCTCTAGAATTGTAGGAACGTTGGTTGAGTCGGGAGGTACTAGTGACTCTAGTGGTACTCCGAATTGACTCTTACTCTGTGTTAGAGAGAAATAGTTGGAAAAAAGAGATCAGTTGTTGACTCTCTTGCTCTGTTCAATGATTGGCCTCTATGAGGCACGAAACATCTCAATGGTAACCGTAGTGACCATAACACTATGTTGTGCCTGGGCTTTGTGGGCCCAGTGAGCACAGGTGACGAAACTCTCCACAAGTTTAGGCATGAGAACAGAGAGAGAGAGAGAGAGAGAGTTAGACTGACCTCTGGTTTAGGAGTGGTCGGAGGTGACTTAGCTCTGTCCTTCCCCTCACATCGTGTAGTAGTCAACTTCAGACAATTCTCATGACACGTATATCCACATACTATCAAAACCAATTTCAAATCAAAAACATTTACATATTATTTTCAAAGTCAGACACATTAAAACGGGTGTGTATCAGTATATGAGAGCTAAACTTAGAAATGTAGAACAAATTGCCGTGGAAACTGTTTTTTGCGCAGTGGAACCCCTCTATAACAGACAACTTGGAGCCAGGAATATTGCCCGTTATAAAGTGGAACCTCTATATAACAGACAACTTGGAGCCAGGAATATTGTCTGTTTAAAAGTGGAGTATACTTACCAATACAGACCTCCCCCCTCTCAAGAAGACAAATTGGTTCGTTGCAAAACTCGCAGACTGTAGCCACCTTAAATTGCTCCATGAAGAACCTGTGACCCTTGTGTTCCTATGGAGGAAGGAGAAAAACCTCTGAATAAAGGACAAATCATCAATTTGTCTGCTATATAGAGGTTTCACCTATTCATACACACCACACAACTAAATCAAACATTTCACGGAATTCTGAAATCTACGAAATTAGAGAAAGTTTCCGTATTGGCAAATAATGTATTTGAATTTAAAGTGAGGGTCATTTTGTTTCCATGGCAACCAGATATAAATGCTATATCTGCATGGCAACCACTCACCACTAGTTCCAGGTCGTGCTGTCCAGAGAAAGTTTTTCTTCTCAGGGTTGAAGGCTCTATACTGCCTGACATTGCCTTAACCATACTCCTCTTCCTGTGGCAGGACTGTTCCAAACTTATTCGAAAATGATCTCCTGAATTTTTCAACATTCTCTAGTTTAATATCCTCGGGCCAGGCATATTCGATAACCATCATTTGAAATTCTGGAGGTGGGGGTTTGCATCAATAACCAATAATGTAGGTGCCACTACACAGAACAGTTTCAACGATGTTTTCTTTCTAAATACCTTCATATCTCTGTCATACTCCAACATCTCCTGCGTTATTTGCTTGAACTCCGCATTATTTGCTTTCAGATTTTCCAACAGACCTTGCAATAAACGATACGAGAGAGGGTTCCAGCGAAAGTTCAGTTCATCAAACAACTCCCAGTGGTTTTCACATTTTATAAGTGATTTGTGTTTTTCCTCTAGGTAACTTCTGCTTTCCCCGACCCCAAGTAGTGAGGTAAGTAAACAGACAACTGCAGTGACTAAAACACCACATTTTTCCAAACATTGAATAGTTAACAATTTTATGGAATTAAACTGTTGATTAAAATTTTTTATTTCTTCCTCCAATACGGCAACTGATAATTGGAAGAGACAGAAAGTAAATGTACTGACAATGCAATACTATTAACAGCTATACCATTATTATCAGGTTGAGTGGATAGTTCAATACCAACTGAGCAGGCTGCTGCCGACCCCGTTGTTGATTGAACTATAAGATACAATAAATGGTACAAAATGTGATGATGTAATAGGATTGATTTAAAACAAATTCATACCTGTATACAGGGAACAATGGTGGTACATAGTATTTATTCCACTTGCCTAGCAAGAATAGTTTACTAATTTTAATTGTATATACCTGCTAATACTTCTTCTATATCTTTAGCCAGTTGATTATGGCCAATCTCCTTTAAAACAGCAATGAAAGTGGACCAACTTCTTGGTCCCCTTCCCCCTGTAGTTAGCCATTTCTTGAAAATATCACGAGTAGCTCCTTCAATATCATTAGTATTGTTAGCAACCAATACATCAGTTTTTTCTCCAGTCTCGTCATCTAAAAGCACTGTTCCAAGATGTTTACACTTGGTTCCAATCCGCTCAATTATCCTCAAACCGTCACCAGATTCAGACGTTTGAATGAACGTTAATTGTGGTAGAGTGGGGGATCCGCGATGTTGATAGAATTACCTGGATTATAAAACACAGACATTAGCTAAACACCAGGAGAAAGAGGGTGGAGCTGCAATCTTGTATACACCGGTTGTATACACTACACCGGGAAAATGTACAATAGAGCTACTAAAGAAAATCCAAGCAATAACATACTCTCTTCATTTTCTGACGGAGCGGTAGCCATGAGGGATCGGGGTAGTCTCGGCCCCAGACAAAGGGTGGACTCCAAGGGTCAGGGCTGAGACTTTAGGGGGCGCGGCAGGGAGGAGATTGGTATTCATGATACTTTCCGTGCGTTTGTTGTAGAACCGCACGCCCCGCCCTCTCTGCGCACGCGCAATTCGCAAGAAACGAACTATCAACCAACCGACAATCTATGTTTACTTGTAACAACTTTATATAGCTAATAGATATAATTCTATACATATTAGGTAAAATTGCTATTATGGCTACAGACATGGTCAGTGGTTATGAATTCGAGTTATAAGAAAAGCAGTCAGTGGTGGTAGCAAAAGAGATGATATACGAATGTAAACACATAGATGGCATGACTTAGAACGAATAAGCCTATAAATGAGCCTGAAATGCTGAATGCATTTCAAAAAAACTCCATCATCTTTGTTCATGCTGTGTTTATCAGGATTATTGTTATTTTCCACGTCATTATTTTGTAGTGAAGGGGTTGGTTCTAGGTAGGACTCAATATCATCTGCCAGTGTATTTAACTCAACATTTCTCAATTCGTTTACGAGAGTTTGCCAGTTTTTTGGTTTCTTCCCCATTCCCTTCAACCACTTCTGCAGGATGTCAAAGTTAATACAATCTGCATCTCCTGAATGCTGTTGTCGTAATGCTTTTACAATAGCACCACTAGTATCATCTAAAAGGGTAACTCCAAAAGAATTATAAGCAGTTCCAATTTCCTGAATAATGCGTAGAGGTTTATGCTTATTAGGGTGCTCCAAACAATGTAATTGTGGCATTGTTGGAACATCGGTTAGTTGTGGTAAAACCTGTATTAAGATAAATATAAAAACAATACTATTACAAATATTCTTACACTTGCTGAGTGGTTGAGTTGCTGATCTGGACCGTCTCTAGATTTTTAAAGCATAATATTGCCTTAGTCATAAACATTAGTAAACTTACTCCAGAGTGTAATCACTTGATCCAGACTCTGAAGTTTGATTTTCACTGGAACTATTTTCAATATCTCTAGCTGGTACCTGTTTTTGACTATGTGGTGCTATTATTCCAGCCTAGGATTACACTGTCATAATGGGGCTATATATAACTAAACTATACTCTTACGCTTTCTTCTGATTGACCCTCAAGTTGCCTGTTAGGTTTTCTAAATTTGCTCAGCATTTTAGTATTTAAAACTGGCTCAACTTACTTTTGAGTGGAATCTGTTAATTCCAGTTTTAGATTTTGATATTCTCTGGAACTTTTAACTGTTTCTGATTGTTTAGATTTTTTTGCTTGGTTAGATTTCTTAATTTCTTTTAGAATTGACTTTGTCCTTGCTGGATTATCTTCATCACTAAACCATGGGGGCTTGTTGGCAGGACTGTTTTTGCAGGAAAGCTTATTTTGGCTACATTGTTTTTCTTTAGAGTCATTATATTGTCGTGGGAATATATTATTACACCGAAGTTCCAACTTAAAATGGCACTGTGGAAGTGGTGGTGAGCAACGAGTGAGGACTGAAGACTGAAGAGTATGATAATCTTTCGGTATGCCACATGTAGTAGTTAGCAAGTATTTCATATCAGTGGTAAAAGCGTTATGCTAAAGAACTAACTTTATTCGTCTGACTCATGACAGATGAGAATTAACGTTCCAACAGTTTCAGCTACTCAACACCATGTAATTCCATGACACTATGACATCTTATATTCATGGATCATGTGATACCCAACCTTTTCTGCTCATGTGTGAAGTTCTTATGATTACGTTTATATAGAATGTGCCAACGATATGAATAATCTGCAGTGGTGGGTTATCTAGAGTGTTGTTTACATACATTCACAAGATAGTTTTTGTGCATATATGTAGTACTCAGCAATAAAATGATAGTTATAGAGCAAATTTTACTGTGATGCTGCATGGGCCACTCTAACTATTGCATTATATTATGACACACTCAATAAGGGTGAAATAAGTATTTTTACAGAGTTTCTCTATCAACAGCTGCATGGTGTGGTCATGAATAATTGATTAGAGTTTATGTTCAGATAAAATGGAGTCGTTAGTATGAGTAATGAGTCTGTGGTGTAGAGGAACATATGAAGAGTGTGGAGTACAGGAGACCACAGCTGACAGTGGATGCTGACTATCTCAGATGGAACCCTCAGACTAATTAAGAGAAATAGAACTACCAGTCATAAGAAACATTGAATAATTCATTTCATTCTCTTACCTTCAGTAATACAAAATCCATTATGAACTCTCTTTGATTGCAAACCCATTTTGTCCTATTACTTGAGGGAAATATTATCACAAGAAACATTGAATAATTCATGTATTTCTCTTACCTTTAACAATATACAATGCATTATACAAACTTTCTGTGGTTGCAAACTCATTTAGTTCTATTATGAGGAAATAGACATGGTAAAATCAGTGCAGGCTATTCACGTACTCACTTATATACCCAAACCTTTTAAAGTAGGCTTTATGCACTGGAAGTATAGTCTTGGTATTGTTGCTGAACACGAAGCATGAGAGTCTCAATCTTTTCTACTATAAACAAAGGAAGTGTTGGCATACAGTACACTCAATCCACGCTATTTTACTCAGTACCAAACGTCTGTATAGGTACTGGTATATATAATAGCCTTGGTATTACCATTGAACATGAAGCATTGGCAATCTTCTTGTATATAGATAAAAGGGAGCAATTTTAAAGGAGTTTGGTGTTATGGGGGAGCCAGGGAATTAATTTAATTGTTCATAATAATTCTGATGCAGTCAAACGTATATTGTTTGCACAGCACTAACTGACACTTTCAGTTTCAATTGATTCTCTCTGTTTTCGATTCTCTCTTTCTATATAGTTTCAACTCAATTTTATTCAGACCATTCACTGTTTTTCTAGTGGTATTTAAGTTGTATGGGACTATTGTTGAGTGGGGATTGTCTATTCAATGTTTATGTACTATATTTGGCAGTTTCAAAAATATTCGTGTTCCATGTTTATATTAAATGAAAGTATGATACTGTCAAGAGCATAATAGTAAGAATTCAAGGTAACTAGTTCGTATAATTTCTAGTGTGATTGTCAAACAATACTAAGGGGAAGATAATTATATTTTAGTTAATTGAGGAAAGGAATCAGGGCCCAACACAAATAATACCAACAAACACAACAACAACAACAACAACAACAACAAACAGAGTCACAAAAAACAACAAGAAACAGTTGCAGTTCAGGACCAACAACAAAACAACAACAAACCACTACGTATATACGAACAACACAAAGAGTAGTTTTTTTAAACATAAGTTAATGGTGGAAATGTTGTTCAAGCCTGTCGGCAAGAACATTCATTTCTACCTCCCTCAAAACATTAAGAAGTGTTTCCCATGTAGTTGGTTTCCTTCCCATCCCATTAACCCACAGATAAAATATGCTCCAGACTATTGCACTGCAATTACGTTGAAATTGGTGCTCCAATGCATGGACTCGGGCACCATTATCATCTTTCAACAGCTGGGTGCCAAATTTCAGATAGTCAGCTCCAATGTCACGCATTATTTCGAGGCTTTGTACTTCAGAATTTGTGGAAGCCCTCAGATATTGGAGCTGGGGCATGGTGGGGGTGTTAGTTAGCATGAGTCGCTTTTGTAGACCCTAGAAATAATTTGAGAGTTTAACAGAAGTCATCACAATATTTTAATAGCTAGAGCTAATAGTGAACTAGCCATATAATATAGTAAACTTACTTTGTCAGTATGAGCTGGTGTCCTTTCTTCATCCATCTTTTCTTTAGTCATTGTTTTTACATTCAATTTACCACTCAGAAGCCTATATATATAATTATTTCAGTAATGTTATATCAATAAAAATAAATAATGCAAACCTACATTTTGGATGTGTTGTGAAAATTGGCTGCTCTAAGAAATTGTGCCATTTTGCAGTGAGTTCCACTTGCACTGGAGTGAAAATCTTCAATGACTGAGAGTGCTGGATTGGGACTTGGGTCCAAAGAATTGACTGCTTGACTCAAGCTGTATTCCATCTCCATCTCGGTGACTAGGTCGTACAATTTTCCTTCTACTCTTCTGCAAATGTTCTTTATTTCATTCTCAGTTAGTTTTAGTTTATCATCCATTTTAGGTACCTGAAAGATAATGTAGAACCAATATAACAATGAACGTTATAACTTATATACATACCTCTCCTGGACTGTAAAGCTTTAGCCAGTACTTGTGTTCTCTTTCAAGGGTGAATTCCTTGTCATGTTGACAATATAGGATGGTTTCACTGTGAAAATCAGCTTTTAGTTCTACGTAACAATTTTCTTCATCTGAACAGGAACATTGGAATGTTATTCTAGATTTCACTGATGGCAGCCAATCAAGGACTTTACCCGACACTCGAGCTATATTCTCAATAAATGAAATACATGCATCAGAAACGTATATATGATGTTTCCTCCTCAAGGATCTTCGATAAAAAACAACTTGGATGCTTTCAAGTGATTCTGTGATTGAAAATTCATCAATTTCGTTACACCGAAACTTAATGCTATCCCGATACACAATTCCATCCAAACATGCTGTATAGGCTTCATTTGATGAAATACAAGCAATGAGACGTATGAAATACCCAGGTGGAACATAGCCAGTATTGAATATTATATACAGGGTTGCAGCTTTACGAACATACTCAGGCTGCAACGGCTTGGATCCAGCGTCCTTTGGCCTTACCTTCAACATGCAAGGCATAAAATAGTATTCCATGCCTGCAAATTTAAAATCTGTATGACAATGTTTAATTTTCTTGGCAAGATCAAAATAATCAAGAAGATCAGCCAATGCTTGTGGCCCACCTAACTCCTTACAGCTTTCTGCCCAAATCTCAACATAAAGAACTTTATTTAGAAGGCCTTTCTCCTCCAGAAGCTTCCAATGACGCTGTAAGTGCAGTGGACGTTTACCATACCATTCTGGCATCAGAAGCAGTCGAAATTGATCAATAAGCCACTGAGGCTCGACTATTACTATTGTAGCAAGAGATTCGATCATCGTATAATGCATCATTGCACCTAACTGATGATAGAAATGAAGAACACTAGGAACAACTTCCTTAGGAATATTGCACTCTTCAGCAGCACCCATCACTTCACTGAGTGGAAGAACAGGTTTTGACATCTTCTGCAAACCCTGCCTAAAAAGAAACCACGATAGCGGAGTATCGACAACAAGATTCTTGGCAAATTCACTAACATTACTCCGAATGATTTTGTAAGAAACATCCTCTCCCTTTCCTTTCCCAGCTTTAGTATTATCAACCAATAAATGATCAACAACGATATCACCAAATGCTTCACCAGAACAAGCACATTTCAGTTGCATTTTAACAGATTCAGCTTTTTCAGGTGCAATTTTATCTTGTCGTGAACCAACTATCATTGCCTTTGGAAACCCAGGTAGTGTATCATCATTACTCTGCTGACGTTGCAATATTTTTATATCTTCCTTCTTGGCAACAAGAGAAGAATGGATCAATCTAAGCCATTGCTGCATCAATTCCAGATTAGTTATATACTGCTCTCTACCCAAAATAACCTCCCCATTATGATGCCATTTCTCTTGAAACATGCTGTCTAGATCAATTGAGGCATCAAAAAGAAGAATAAACATTGTGCGGGGAGTAAGAAAAGCTGCCAGAATATCGAGGAAAATTGGCTGTCCCCCACAGTCCCACACATGCATTACAACCTCTGGACCACTATTTGGTTGAGTTGCCTCATGGCATTTGGCTTCTTCGATTACTTCACTGCGTGCAGTGTTAAATAACGATTTTGCATTCCTTGTAAGCAAACTTTTGCCTACCATGAAATACCTAACTAAACTGTGGCCAGGTGGGGTAAAGGTATCAGCGGCATTTGAATCATCACTTCTTCTACTGGGATTCTCACGAATAAGACGACATTTAATTGCAAGAGACTTGGTCTCGTCAGCAGTGGTATACTCATTCCAAGCTTCTTCAGCCATATCTGCAGCTTGAACCCATTGATATGACACAGTTTTTGTGTCAGCTAGTGCTGTGCTCTCTGCCCCCTTCAATTCTCTATTCATAAGACCATCTAGTAGGCTGGTTTTACCTGCACCTCCAGCTCCCAGAAACATTAAACGGAAATAAGCAGCTGGAACTGAACCTTGCTCAAGTGCTCTAGCATAATCATCTGGAAAAGCACAACAACACTGTATGTACAGGTCAATTATAAAGCAGTGCTGAACCCTCCTTGATATCTTGAACCCACTCCAACAACCTCAACCTCAAAAACAATGTGGCATGGAATGCTATTGTAACTAGTACATTCGCAACAAGAAGTGGAGACTCCTAATTCTGGACAGAGCTTTAACTACATAGTATGGATCATATCACATACAAGTGCAGCCTTCACGCATGATTAGCTTAGTGAGGAAACATCAAAGAAAGGCAAGTGCACACAACATACAAAGCAACTATATACATCCAGAGCAATTCTTTTCAAAGAAAAGAACTGCCCTGGATGGGACTCTAACCCATGACACCTGGCATTCCGGGCCGAGTGCTTTCATGAATGTATAGTGAATTACTAATACGCCACGCCTCACCTACAGGTGGAATTCTATAACAACAGCAGAATAATGTGGCATATAGATGGGACACTCTTCGAAAATAAGGCAAAACAGGGTAGCTATACAAATATTATTGTAACAATTATTGTACTGTATATAGCTTAATAAACTATGAAAGATGATTCACTAACCTTCCACTCGAGATGACAGAACCTAAAAGGACATAATATTATACAGCTTATAATTGCCTTCAATATCTATTCACATTCACTTTACCACTCAAAGCGCACTATCTCACAAGTAAGCTAGTTTACTGTAGGTAGCTTGGAGTGGACTACATTTTGTAAGTTAGAAGCTATATTAGAGCATCGGTAGATGCTCTATGTAGGGATGACCCGAGTGAAATCTCACG
>JAODVQ020476887.1:0-10275 GCA_025400075.2 Phenganax stokvisi
TATTTAGATCTGAGTTCTGTCAGAGTTGCCTTGACTCCACTGTGCATCACTCTCTTATGTGCTCTTCTGATCAGCAGGGTAGTGATATGACTATGTGGGGTCAGCAGTACGGCATGTTTTACAGAGTATGACACGTCAGCATTTTGGATTTGACCTCTGCAACGCCACACATTGTTGTCCTGAAACAAATTAAATTGCGTCTGCCACAAACTAAAATTCTTATCCTCTTCCAACTTTCTTTGAGATTCGATCAGCCAAAGTTCTTCTTCCATTTGTATATCACCTTGTCTATCATTGGGAGTATCGTTTTGTCTGCAATTTTCTCAAAAGGATGCGCCGAAACTACAGGACACTTGCCAACACAGCAATAAGGCGACGGTGTGTGCTAAAATCTTCACAGTTTATAAGCTGTGCAATCGTTGAAGGTGTGGACTCGACCAACAGGCTATGCGAAATATTAACTTCAAAAATACATTCATCTGGCGTTTGAAGCTGAATTTGTTCCTCCGTGTAGTGATCAACTTCTCTCAGCCAAGCTGGACCTTCCTTCCACAAATGGGATTCTGCGAGTTAGTGTGGTGTTAGTCCTCTTAATGACAAATCTGCTGGATTTTCTTTGCCAGAACAATTTTTCCAATAGCTGTGAGTTAGAAGTTTCCCAATCTCCGTTACTCGGTTATGCACAAAGGCCTTCCAAGTTCGACCCCTTGATCCAGTATAATGCAACTGTTAAATCAGTCAAACAGTGCAGCCATTGATCATCCAATGTTCGCTTGACACATAAAATCAGTCTTGAAAGCAAGACAGCTGACGTCAATTCCAGCCGGGGTGTCGTTTGAGCCTCAGTAGGTGCAAGGTGAGTCTTAGAGGCCATCAAATGTGTTTGGCATCCATCAGAAATGCTTATAACCAAATAGATGACAGCGGCATGGCTTTGAGTGATGAATCACAGAACCACATAAGCTGCATTTACACGGCGGATTAGGATCTGGATTAGAATCCCGGATTCTAATCCATTTGCGTTAACACGCGCAGCGCTAATCCGCGTTTTGCATGTAAACGACACACCTACTTTTTAGTGGATTTAGCACCCACGTGGGTAGTGAGTTGGCTCTAAATAGGAGTGATTTGCAGCTGTAGCCATGGTTCAACGCCATGTACAACGATGACAAGTGTCTACAGTGAACTAGCAATCAAAAATAGAAGCAGAGATTTGCTTTTTGGCTGTTGATTTGCCAGTTTTTGGTCAAATCTTGCTTTGACTACTTCCGTTGTATATTTTATACTTATTGATGCTAACAAGGCAATTGCTCCAAGGTTATACGGTAAACAGTATGCTATCTATACCTTTATTTGCTATTAGTAGCTTATATTTTCTCTGGAATAGCGCTTTCATTGCTTGCTTTCTCCTCAAATTTGGCAGATAAGTGTATTCTGTCATGCGTGCGTTTAATTGTCGATTTTCTACCAATTAAATAGGCTATAAAGAGCAGAAAATAGACTTACACGCATTTTAGCCATTATTTTTGACATGTTCTAGCTCTCACTAACCAATAACGCGAGTCCGGGTTGCGCCCGTCTCGCGTCGCTATAACGGAAGCTAGCACGAGGGTTAGAACACTACTTCGTGGAGTTTATAGCTGGACAAGAGGTAGAGGAGTGGCAAATCTTTAGATTCACTGCTTAACTCTTTAGGGCCGACGACGCAGATCTGCGTCAAAACGTTACGTAATACGCATGAAAAACGGTACGGTTAAAAAATAAAAAAAGTCGCGTAAAAAGCGGTGGTGGTAGGAATCGGACCAGGGACCTCTTGCTCAGAAATGCGGGTGCTTAGCCACTCTACCATCCCAAGATTGCAGTCATGGTAAGCAAAAACGCCTCTTATATACGTACTACGCGCGTAAATTGCGCGTTTACTTCGGCCCTAAAGAGTTAATCCACCTCTAATCCAGATCCTAATCCACCCCCTAAAGTAGGATTAACTAATCCGGATCCTAATCTGGCTTTGCGCGTTTACACGCCACCCGGATTAAGCCAATTGGGATTCTAATCTGGATTAAAAGTGCCGTGTAAATGCGCCTATAGACTCAGAGAGAGCTCCTTTTCTTGGATTCCATCAAAATACAATTTTTTAAACTGGACGAGAGACAACACCATTTGTTGAGCAGGTTACCCGTCAGTGGTTTGTCCCAGTTTAGCTTAGCTCTGGTCAGCTCCTGCATGAATATCTTGAAGTTGATTACAACTGGAGATATAAGACCCACTGGGTCATAAAACTTGCCAACCAGGCAAACGATTGTTCTCTTTGTGGGTGTCATCGTTTGAGAAGTCTGTCAACTTAAGGACAAAGTTATCAGTGGGAATGTACCATTTGATTCTGAGAACCTTGCGTTCATCTGATGTAGAGTGGTGAGTGGCTTGATCCATCTCGGATTTTTTCACTTACTCAACAATGCTAAGTTGCAACTGTTTCATTATCACAGCGTCATATTTACTAGGAGGTCTGCATCCTTCTGCAATTGTCTCAGTAACCTACTCAAACGACTTCGGCTCAACTGGTAATTGTCAGGAAGAACTGGAGATGGATATTTCCATGGAAGTGAAACTTCATATCTGCCATCAACCACCTTGATCTCGGCATGAAATTCATCTAAAACAGAGCGTTCAGGACCGCCTGGCTGGGTTACACCAAATGATCTGAGTTCCCAGAAGGACTTTAGGTGTTCATCTAAGTTTTGATCATTCTGACGAGGAATGCATTCGACATGAAGTGTGTGAGCCACAAGTGTTGGAGTGATAATTGTGTATTCCAAGTCGTCCACTTTTGCCTTGCTTGGTCTCACCAGTGATAAAACTCCAGTAATAATCACAGCCAATCAGAAGATCAATGTCCAACATCTCTTGGTCATCCACTGGATCAGCCAAGTTCAATCCCTCCAAATGCCGGTATTGGTCTCGACATGAAACGACTGGTTGATGATGAGTTAGGGCCTCACATTGACAGGGATGACAAACAGAGTTAGATCCTACTTGGATCCATCTTGTAACCCTATACAAACATTGACCATCTTGCAGGCCTGAGAATCCTTCCTCTGTGTTCCAAATGTTGCAATAGTCATACGTATTTCACCATGTTCTTGAAGGTTAAGTTCTTTCTGCAACTGCTGGGTGATGTATGAGCATTGACTTCCACTGTCGAGAACAATGCGAACACATTTTAAACGACTAGGATCATTGGGATTAGAGATTTGAGCTTTAGCTGTCTGCAACAGAACCCCTTGATGAAAAGTTATACATAGAATAGTAGTTGGAGGATGAAAAACAGGTGAATTAGGATCCATAGCGTGTTGAATATCTTGCAAACCAGTTTGCTGAGACGATTGTGTTATAGACTGATTAGTGACAGATGACTTTGGAACACGAACCTGACGAGTAGATGGAACATTGTGTTTTGTCGTATCTACTGAGACTTTCACATTCTTTTCACAGAGACTGCTGTGATGACGTCCATTACAGTGATTACATCTGCCTTTTGAGCGACATTGTCTGGCCATGTGACCTCTCCTTAAACAATTAAAGCATCTACCAGGGTCACGAAGAATACGTCTCTTTTCCTCTGAACCCTGAATAGTATCACATGATGTGCCTGAATGAGCCTTCTGACAGTAACAGCATGTTGGCATCGAAGGAACAACTGCATCAGAAAAAAGAGCGGTTGACGTAGGTGTGACCTTTAGAGGTTTTCACTGATTCACTTGTGAACATCATGAAGAAGCTCTTTCACGGGCTTGGATTTCTTGTTCTAATGGCTCCATCAATGTATCTAGGTTCCAATCATCACTTTCAAAACTTCTACTTAAAATAAGTCCTAACTCTTTTGATAGTTTATTCAATAGAACTGTACGAGCTCCTTCCCCGATGCGTGAAGATACTTCGACTCTAACGAGAGCTATAAATTGCACGCCATTACAACATGATAATAACTCTCTCTAATTATGCGTAGACGTAAATTTAAACAAATGTGACATGCACAGAGAATGATGACACGATACAACAACGAACATTCCGCCGGCCAAGACCAGACGGTCTTGAATGCAAACAAATGGATATGAATATATGAGATGACAGTAAGTGTTTATAGTTCAGTGTTCTGCCGGGAGGAGTAGAGCAACGTTTGTCACTGGATGTTTGTAAACACCTGACGTATTCCCGTCCACTATGCAAACAATGGAGTCCTTTCCAGGGTAGATCCTTACTATGCGACTAAGTGGCCACCTTGTCGGAACGAGATTGTCCTCCTGAAGAATGACTATATCACCCTCTTCAAAGTTGCATGAGGGATGATGCCATTTCGTGAATCGACGAGTTATATTAATATATTCGGATAACCACCTCTTCCAGAGACTCCTGATAAGATGCTGACAGAGATGCCACCGTTTGAGGAGTGAAACCGAGCGATACGAGGCCGATGGGTCAGGTAGAGCCTCTAAGGGTCTTCCAACAAGGAAATGACCAGGAGTGAGTGGTTCAATTGTGTCTCCATCGCAAGGCAACGGTGCCAGTGGTCGACTGTTAGGGCACTCTTCAACTTGACACAGTATGGTGGAAAGTTGTTCATAGGTAAGTTTGGTCTCGCCAATTACTCTTCTCAGGTGCGTCCTCATGCTCTTGACCGCCGCCTCCCAGAGCCCAACAAAATGAGGCATACGTTCGGGAATGAATTTCCAACTGATTTTATGAGTGGCACAGAATTATGAAATGGTACCTTGATCCCTTTGGTCTTGAAAGAACTTGACGAACTCTTCAAGCTCATGAACGGCTCCAACAAATTAGTCCCATGATCACACCAAATTAGTGACGGCTTTCCTCTACGAGTGATGAATCGACGTAAAGTGGCAATGAATGCTTCAGTTGTGAGATCAGATACGACCTCCAGATGGTCTACCTTGACCATGAGCGAGACAAATACACAGACGTAGGCCTTGGAGAGTGTGGGTTTCCTGATAGATCCATATTTGAGAATAAATGGTCCTGCATAATTCAACCCAACATGGTCAAAAACTATGTCTGGATTCAGATGTTCTGCAGGAATCTGTCCTAAAAGCTGAGGTTTTGGTCTGGTAGTGGTCTATCTACAGGTGGCACAACCACGGGTGATTGAATGAATTATCTTGCAATAGCCAGTGATGTAGTATCAATGATTCAACGATGCTGTTAGTAGGGTTGGGCCAGCATGCATGAGACGATGATGCTCTGTGCGGATCAGTAGAGATGTAATGGGATGATTTCCAGGCAGAATCAATGGATGGATGAGGGGGTACAACAGTTTGAGGTGAGTGAATGATGAGAATCGATCGAGATGTAAGAGTGGTCTTTGGCTAGAGAGTGCTAGATGTAGGCAGATATCCATTTCTTCTTCGAGTGGCATTAGGGCTGATGGTGATGACAGTTGGCAAGGCCACTTTGAATAATCAAGCTTCAACCATTCCGGACCAGTCCATTAAAGAGGATGATCAGCCTGTTCAGAGGGAGAGTCCTCGAGATGCACAGTCGGCAGGATTATCTTGACTGCGAACATGCCTCCAATGGTCTGGAGGTATCAGATGCATGATATGGGGAATGCGATTACCAACAAATGTCTTGAAACGTCTAGGATACCCAGCTAACCAATTAAGGACAATGGTGCTATCCGTCCAGGCAAATACATCTTCAATAGGTATGTTCAATGCTTGTTAAGAGTGACGTAGTAGTTGGGCAAGTAGCTTGGCACCACACAATTTCTGGTCAAGGAATAGTGAACCTCTTGATGGGGGAAACCTTCGTGTTGGCCATAACCAAAGATACACAACCATTCTGGTCCTCAAGACGTATGTATACGACGCCAGCATATGCTTCCTCCGACGCATCACAGAATCCGCAGAGCTCTGTAGATGAAATGTTGCCATGATTTGGGTAGTAACGGCGAGGGATGTGTTGCTCAGCAAGCACATGTAACTCAGATCTCCAAACAAGCCATGATTGTTGTACAGGTTCGGGAAGGTAGTCATCCCAACCAATCCTTGATTCCCAGACCCTCTGCAGCAGAATCTTGGTTTTGATAATTGTGGGTGAATACCAGCCAAGGACATCAAACGTTTTGGCAATGTTGGAGACGAGAGCTTGTTTGGTCATGACAACATCATTTTGCAAGGAAGAAATAGTTAAACGAAAGTGATCTAAGATGGCATTCCACTCTACACCAAGGGTTTTGGTGTACTCGTCGGGACTCAGGATGTGGTGAGTAGAATGGGAATCTTGAAGGCATGGATTGATCTGGCCTAACACTTCGTGATTGTTTAAATTCCACTTACGAAGAAGAAATCAACCCTTCTTAAAAGGATTGAAGAGTTGTTGATGTAGATCAACTGCTTCAGAAACAGTGTCAGCACCAGTGAGACAATCATCTACGTAAAACGCCGATTCAACAGATTCAGTGGCTTTGGGGAATTCTAAGGCGTGATCAATAGCATTTTGTTTGATGGACATGTTGGTGATGAATGAAGATGCAGATACACCAAAAGTCACGCAAGTCATCCTGTAATCTCCGAGTGGTTCATCAATGTTGTTCCGCCAAACAAAACGATGCAGGTCTCGATCAGCTTTAACCAATTCAATTGCTCTGTACATTTTGCTGATGTCGGCGATGAGTGCAATGCGATGAAGTCTAAGTAGGAGTAGGACGTCCACGAGAGATGAATGAACAGTTGGACCTACTAGCAGAATGTTGTTGAGTGAGGTGTTAGAGGACGATTTGGCAGACACGTCAAATACGGCTCTTATCTTTGTTGTGCTGGAATCTTCCTTGACCGCATGCATGGGGAGATAGAATACATTCTCTGGAGGTTTCTCTAAATCTGAATCTGGAACAGGCTCATCATGTTTTAAGTTGAGGTACTCCTGCATGACGGCACTGAAGTCACTGAATTCTCCTCTGGCACGGAGTGAACGTTCAAGAGCCAGGAATCGACGTACAGCTTGAGATCTTGATTCACCAAGTGACGGAGCATGTGGTTTCTTGGGTAAGGGAACAATGAATCATCCATCAGGAGCTCGAATGTGGTTAGACTTGAAGTGCTGGACAACTGATTTTTCTTCTGGTGATAAACTGGATTCGTGCTGTTTGGTCTCCTCTACTTCCCAGAAACGGCACAAGAGATTGTCACTCGTATTAATGAGAGTGTGGTGAGAGCTAACGATAGGTTCAAGTGTTGACTTGGTAGTGGGTCCAGCGAGCACCCATCAGAATAATGTCTCAAAGGCTATGGGTGAACCAGGTGGTCCGATCCGCTGGCCTTGAAGTACTGCTTCTGAGAATACGTCGACTCCGAGAAGATCGACTCGTCCAGGTTGACCAAAGTCAGGATCAGTGAGAGGGATTTGGTCAAGATGATTCCAGGTAGACTTGTATGCAACAGGATGAACAGGAAGCTCGCAAGTAACGCGAGAGCGACAATGGTGCTGAGATTGAACTTGTGGTTGGATTGGGGTACGATGATTATGAGGTTGGTAAGAGATTGTAGGGAGGTGTGAGTTAGACCAGCTACACTTGAGATCGTGGTGTTCTGGTGGATTCGAGGCAGACAGAGGCTCTTTACGAGACATTCAGAAACAAACGAAGCTGACGACGCAGAGTCAAGCAGCGCTCTTGCTCTAACGGTTGAACCATCAGGTGCCTCGACCATAACCCTACACGTCATGAGTAGTGAGTTCCACGCCACGTCCGCAACAGCATTAGACGCAACAATTTGGGATTTTCCATAAGACTTAGGAGGCAGGGTTTGGGCGAAGCTTGTGTTTAATGAATCATCGATGTGCAGCAGCTTATGATGTGGTTTCTGGCATGTCCTGCAACGATACAGAGATTTGCAATTCTTGAGAAAGTGTCCAGGTCTCAAACAATTCATGCAGATATGATTAGATTTTAATGGTTACAACTTTTGATCATGGAGCATGAGCTTTAAACGAGGATAGGAGTACAGCGGATGTTTTTCAGGTTTGCAGATGATGCAATTGCTAGATGTATCAGCGTTCGCTGCATATGAGGTAAAAGGTTTAAATGAAGGAGATTGTTTCTTGTTTGAGGAGGAATATCCCTTAGATGGTGTCATGCGTGATTCCAAGGCTTGTGCGCACAGATTGATAAACTCTAACATGTCATTATAGTGTGTAACGGCTGTGGATTCCTGGCTGTGCTTGTGCCACTCAAACAATGTGCCTTGATCTAGTTTAAGTTCTAATATGGAGGTGATAAAGGGTCCGGGTGCTTCATTACCGATAGCTTTCAGGGCTCTTAAATGCTGTTGTACTGTGTCTTGCAGGTGTCGCAATTCCTTGCCATTTCCTTCCTTGAGTGTCGAAGTGTCCAATATGGCATGGACATGTGCTTTGTGGATGAGGCGCGGGCGGTCGTAACGTGACTGTAGGCAATCTACAGCTTCGGTGTAGTTTTCAACGGATCGGGACAACCCCTCTATCACACCCCTAGCACTGCCACCCTTGAGGGACTGCTGTAGATATACTAGTTTCTCTGAATCTGAAACACCAGTGCGATCATGCACATAAATGCAGAACTGCTCCCAAAAGGATTTCCAATTCAAAATATTTTCATCAAATGTGGGAACATTCAATTTAGGAAGTTTAACCCCTGGATAATGTGGAAGAGGGGGGTTCAGAAGAAGGTGTAGTTATGGAGGCTAGTAGTTTCTTCATTGTAACTGAACAGTTAAATACCTGGGCTTCCAGTTGGTCCTTATGTGTCAAGATTTCATCAGTCTCAGCGAGTTCCATGCGATGCAGATCATCTCTGGTTTTCGAAAGATCCCTGTTCACATCGTCAACTCTTTTTTCGTACTGCTGGAATAGACACATGTCGCGGTAGTCTCCTTGATTGACGAGTCAATGGAGTCCAGAGTTCTTTGCAGATGAATGATTTTACCCTATTTGCTGAGTCGTTAGCTGAGGGCGAGGAGTTAGCTATAATATGTTTGATGCGTACTGAAAGCTCTTCCACGAGGTTGTCATGGGTATCCAGCATCTCTCGTTCTGGAGAGAGAGTAATGTCATCTTCAATGAGATCAACGAGGGCGTGGTGTTGTGAACGAAATTCAGCGTCAAGGTTGTCGAGTTTCTGGGACATTTGCTGCACGAGTTCAAGCGTCTTGGGTCGTCAAGATTCCCATTCTAGATCCTTGACACAGTTGATCAGTCGAGTTGAGAAGGCGCGAGCTACGCCTCGCCTCTTCTTGACAGTGCCGACTGTTGTCACCGTGTGTGATACATTGACGGCACATGGCGTTCAAACAGGCAAGAGAGAGAGCGATTCGACGAAGAAACAACCATGAAGGGAAGGTTCACTATGAATCCGGCTCGAAGGACCAAAAAAGTACGAGCTCCTTCCCCAATGTGTGAAGATACTTCGACTCTAACGAGAGCTATAAATCGCATGATATTTCAACATGATAACTCTCTCTAATTATATGTTGACATGCGCAGGGAATGATGACACGATACAACAACGAACAAGCACAGAGGACAAAAGACTGCCATAAGAATCTGTAAACACATTGAGAGACTTCAATCCTCGTATTCGAGATTCAACTCCATCATACAACTGCCGAAGCCCTTTCAGATTGTAACTATATGTCACCCCTTAAATAAGGAGTAATTCGCCCATGTGCTTATCCACGATCTTCTGTTTGTTTCCGAACCGCTTCACCAGAACTTTAACAGCTTCCTCATAATTAGCAGCAGTTAAGGTAAGCCCTGATATGGCACTAAGAGCCTGACCCTTCAGGAATGATCTGAGATAATTGAATTTATCTATGTCAGAGAGAGAAGTATTCTCATGTATGGCAGCTTTGTATGAATCCCAGAAAGTCATCCAGGCTATGAGATCTCCGTTAAATGGCTGTAATGTAAGTTTAGGCAGTTTGACAGACACATCTCTACTTGCAGCGTCACTTAAAACTGGGGTACCGCTACGGCGACGAAATCGGGAGGGAATGGATGCACCATGTGAAGCAGCACTTGTTCGGCAGTCTAGTTGAACCAACACTGAATATACTTTGTCCTTGAATTGATCGGAGCGTTCAATGTCTTCTGCAACGTTTCCTTCATCCACCAGTTCCAAAATTTCGCCATCAATCCATTTAAGAACGTCCAATTTTTCCTGTAGGCTAAGTTTCAACTGTGACAGATTCAAGGAGTCAGCATCTTCTGTTTCGAGTAGTGCTC
>JAODVQ020477105.1:0-28612 GCA_025400075.2 Phenganax stokvisi
TTTACTAAATTCAGGATGCTCTTTCCGGCTGTGGTAAAAGATTTTCCTAGTTCAAACTATTTTGAAATTTTGTCTAAACGGTTAAAGGTCCATTAGGTCAAAACTATAATCAAGCAACTTATTTCTCATCAAGATCATTTTACTTTTCAGAAATGTGGTCAATGATCTGATTGATGGCGAACGAGAATACGTGAAGTTACTTCGATTTGTAATTGAGGTACAAAGGAAGATTTGAAAGCATAGATATGGTTATAAAATTTACGTTGTTTTCTAAAATCTTTTCGTTTTAAGAACCATCTTGTTGAAATGGATAGCGATGACCTGCCAGACGGTCTTGTTGGTAAAAAAGACGAACTTTTCTCAAACATCAAAGATATTTACACTTTTCACACCAGGTTTGAGCCTGCCCTTTTGAAATCCTTAGTACTATTTCATCCTTATTATAGATTTTGCCTCATGGAGCAGCCTAAACGCTCAAATGCGTGTTGCTTTTCTGCAGAACTTTTCTTCACGAACTTGAAGCTTGTGTTAACGACCCTAATGATACAGCGAAAGTCTTTCTGCGGCACGTAAGTAATATTGTAATATAAAATTTCAATGGAATATTTCTTAAAGATACATTGCATACATTTCTTATGTGTTATCTAACTTTCCGTAAACTTTTGTCAGAAAAAGAAGCTGGGAATTTACGAGAAATATCTTCAAGATCGAGTCCTCATGGAAACATTTCTAGCTGGGTCTGAAGTCAAAGAGTTTTTCAAGGTTTGTTTGGCAAACATTTACTTTTGTTTTGTATTGAATATGTTTATCAATTCAAATGTTTCGTATATAATAGACTGCATGCATGTATTCCAAGCATTTTTTTTTTCATTACTATTACTTTAGGAATTTCAGGAAGACACAGAGGATCATCTCTTTCTCATAGATTATCTCAATCAGCCAATGAATAGACTACGAGAATACCAACGATCACTTCAGGTAACATTAAGAATACCAGATAATCATTTCTAAACTGCTTAAAATGCAGTAGTCTCAAACAGCGTATTGTGCTTTGTCAATTTTTGATTTTCATCCATGCATTGCTAATCTCTCTATATGCAAATAAAGTTTGCTAGTGTGGATTTTTTCCCAACCCCCTGACCACGTTTATACTTTGGACGGCGTTTTGCATATTGTCAAGCCTAGAATAGTCATTTATTTACCTTTTCACTAAAAGTCCAACCAAAATTGAGCTATCTCGCTCATTATCTGCGGACTACACGTAATTAAATTGCAGACAAATTAATCTGCAACTGTGAATTGTGCTCAACTTTGAGACTTAACTAGTGGTTCTGGCTACACTTAGAGATTCTCGTACCAATTGAATAATTATTAAGTATGGTGTTTATTCTCGTTCAAAAGGAACTGCTGAAGTACACTGCAAGGGCGAACTTGAAATGTCGTGATGTTGAGGTAAATTAAGTCTTCTTTTTCATCTCTGCAGTTGCTTTCTTGAATAATAAATGCTTGCAGTTGGCTTCACTAAACATGTAACTTGTTTTCCTTCTGTAGTAGCACTCGATCTGTCAGACATGACTCTAACTGGATTTAGCTTTGTAATAAACCTATGTTCTTTTCAGGATGCGTTACAAGTTGCATCAAATCTTAGTCAACAAGCTCAAAGCGCGTTTCGTATCACGACTCTTGATGCATATTCTGTACGTTTTTACATTCATAAATTATTCTTTGTTTTTAGTCTCTGTATCTTCAAGCAATAAACAAGTTTGAACTCATCATATTTTGTATTCTAGGGTGAGATTCCCTTGCAGCAAGCTGGGAAGCTCCTTAGACAGGCAAGAATTGATATAAAAACATTTTGTTCATGTTTGTGCAACGTCCCAGCACTTCATGACAGATTTTGTGATATTTTTTCCAGGGCACTGTTTTGTTCTGGGGCGACAAACCACGAGGAAAAGGCAAGGAAAGAGAACTATTTCTGTTTGAGAAAGTTTTGATCAATGCTCAAAAACAAGAAGATGGCGAGAGATACGCTTGCCAGTTTTCTATGAAGGTATAATAAGAATTTTTAATACAGTGTCATTAATTTATAATTAATGTGGTAATTATTGCTTAATTGTGACATGGAGTAGAATTTAACAAAGTTTAATTAAATTCCACTTGAATTTGTTTCTTTGTTGCTAAAGCTATTTGTTCTGCTCTGCATGGTGCTCACGAAACAATTAAATACTCGCTACGTTACGCTACGATAATTTGCAGTAGAAAACATTTCGTATTGGTTAGTTTCATGTTTTTTCGTGTTTGTAGATTTCAAATTTAGGTTTGACTGAAGATATTTCAGAAGAACCAAAGAAGTGGCAACTTTGGGTTGGGAATTCTCTTCAGAATGCTTCAGTACTTCACACATTTCAGGTAAAAAGAAGGAATTTAGTAGAGAAACAGCCAGACAACAGATCTTCTAGTAACTTAGCTTTTATATCGTCGTTAGGGAAAGAGTGTTGAAGTAAAGGAATCGTGGATCCATGCAATTCGAGACTTAATTGAAGAACAAGGTTGGCATTCGTTGATTAACTTAATTTGGGAGGGAGTCTCTCTTTGATATGTGTGAGCAAAACAAAGCGAGTATTCTGGCAGTAGAAAATATGCTTGTTTGGGTTTAACCTATCATCAAAGACAACGAATTCCTTAATGAACTTTAATGAGATTAGTTGCATATTACTGGCTTTTTAGGACAGGTGGAATGTTTTCGTTCAAAATATCTAAATTGGTCATTTATTTCAAGCACTTATATTCCTAATAACTCTATCAAGACTTATTATTACAATAAGGCCTATTTCAAACGCCAGATTTTGCATGAGTCGAACGCATTCAACACGAAGCATAATGAGGCAGTAGTTCTGATTATCTTTTGTATTAAATGCATTCGACCCATGCAAAATTCGACGTTTGAAACAGACCTAAGACTAACTTCAATACCGCCTTATTTGAATGACAAATAAGATACTGAAGCAGTGTATATATGCATGATTATCTAGGCGACCACAAGATTTCACTAGGCAAAGAGGAGAGAAAAATTCTTGCTCCGGCTTTAAAAGAAAAAATCACAGCTTCCTCAAATCACCAAGAACTCTTCACTGAAGTAGAGAAACAATACGTTGCTGTTACTGCACCAAAAGTCTCGCCTAAACCAAAGAAAACCATGAAAAATGTCGAAGGAGGTAGCTAAAACAAACTGAACCCATTTATTTCCATGAGTTATATTCATTACTAGAAAAATCGTCTGGCGTTTGACAGAGAATAGTATTAATATGAACGGTATGGGTTGATATTTGTTTTCTTAACCGAAATTTATTCTTGTCTATGTTTTTGATTACCTAGCACCCCCTGTTATTACTCAATCTCCCGAAGGTTCCACTCGTAGCAAGCCAGGTGAGACCATTGTCTTCTCATGCAACTTCAGCGGTGATCCTGAGCCTGCAGTAACGTGGAGCAAGGACGGTGCGGTTATTGAGGATACGGGACGGTTCTTGATTGTCATTGAAAATGGTTATAGTGAACTAGAGATTGAGAAAGTTCAGTATTCTGACGGTGGCACCTACCAGATTGCTTTGAAAAATCAATATGGAAATGCCTCTGCTTCTTCAATACTGGATATGAATTGTAAGTCGTCAGTGGGAAGGGGAGTATTTTGATTGAATCAATTCACCTCTACGTATTATTTAAAAAATAGATATAAATGAGATATATTTAGAAAACTGAATTTTTTCTTCAACAGCTTCACCAAACATCACGAGTGCACCAAAAGGCGTTGTCGCTCCAGCTGGAGGCTCAGCCGTATTCCCCTGTAACTTTACCGCGCATCCTCAGCCATCAATCAAATGGTCCCGAAACAATAAAGAGATCAAAACTGAAGGACGATATCACGTCACAACAGAAGAAAATTTCACTGAGCTTGAAATCAGTGATCTTAAAAAATCTGATGATGGAGATTATAGAGTTGATCTGAACAACCCAGCCGGGAGCTACTATGCATCGGCTGGACTGGTGGTCTCAGGTGAGGCTTAAGTAGTCAATATGTTGGTATCATCAGTGAAAGGAATCTAAATATTTGTGGAGCCTTTTGATGTGTCATCAAGTTTAAATTCTAAGCAGTATTAGACGGCAGCGGATGGTGATTAACTTGCAGTTATGAGAATATGATGTTTATTCTTTTCATTGTACATGTAGTAATCTTGTTTGCGGTGAAAAAGGCGTATGAGCAAGTGAGAATAAGTTAGATTAATGTGCTCATGTAAGGATGTAAACTTGTTGTTTCTAAACCATTCGCTGCCGTGTTGGGCTTACTGAAATCCTGCTGTGTTAATTATCCTGGATTTTTGTGAGATTGTTTGTATATACGATTCAGGAGGCGAAACAACACAAAAGAAAGAGGAAATGCCAAGCCTGAAAAAAACTGGCAAACTATGGCGTGGTGAACCTGGTAAGCAGTCCAGTTTCACTTTGAAAACAGCGAGCTCAGAGGAGACCCGTTCACGTGGTCAGACTACCGCTGAAGAACCCACATGTGAGTTTAAACCGCTGTTGCTGTGACTCTGATCTCTAGTTGACACTGGAGTAGAGAGGTATTCGTGATTAAGTTAAATAAATCCCTTTCTATTTCAAAGATGGTGTTGCAAAGTTTAAAAATGCAGAAGGAGCAATGGAGATGCAAGAAAGTGGTACAACTATTGAAGGAAAACCAGGTACTTAATTCACATTTGACACCATCTTTCTCAATACACCCACAATACACTCTCATACCAAATCACATTGTATTCATACAGTTCTACTACAATGTCATTATCTACAATCACAAGTGATAAACCATATCATGTCATGTACCATACTACTATGCACCATCCACTCATTGTACAAATATGTACCATTATTCCTTCGAACCACCTGTTGTGTATGAATCGAAGTCTCAAATTTCGCCGTTTCTGTGCTTTTATTCATCATCCACCAGATATAGATCATGCTTAAAAACGCCCTAGAAATGAAGTAGGTTAAAGTTAGTGTATCTAAGTTTTGTTTAAAGAAACGCATTCAAAACCCGAAATCTCATTTATATTTGCTACCAACGGGGTTCGGAAATCGTTTATAACAATGTTCGAATTTGAAACTTTGTTTCCGTTATGACCAAGAGGAGGCAAAGGCGTGGAGTCTAGCCCAGCACTCTAGCAGAAACATCGATATTTTAATAACAAAGAGACGACCAACCGGCACTAACTCAGGAAATGAGGAAATTTTTAACACTGTACAATGCAAAAACAAGCTGGATTTTCGGCGCAGCAGCATGTTCGCGGCAAGACACTCCATTCTGTGTCTACGGGCTCCAATTAGTTTAAACTGACTGCAATAGCATCGTTCTAAATTGAGAAATAATTCTAATGTTATCTTGTAGAGACCATTTTGGGCGTATGTAATCATTTCTTGATTGCTGTTCAAAGTTATTGTCGGGTGTGCGTTTGTTTTTTATCTTTGTTTATACCTTGGTGTTTTAACAAGATGATTGGATTGTGCATGCAATTTCTAGACATACCACTAACCAGTTAACACCGTTTTTTGTACATTAAAGAACATTACAGCTTCTGACACTGTCCAGATTTTATTGAGTTCAGTTTGAAAGACTATGCAATACACCTGCATCCATATGCTTGCATCAGTGAATTCAGTTTGTACCACTTGAAGTTTACCGTCGCACCTGCAAACGTTTGTATCACACATGACAAACAAATACTCTGTATAACTGCGGTGTTGTTAAGGTATACATTTGATATCATATTTGCGTGATTCAACTACAGTAAACAAATGGTTCATTCACATTAGTTATGTACCTTTTCGTATAGCAGCAAATTTGTCTGTGCAAATACAACAATTATATGCTAACCGAAACTTCATGAAATATATAATCAAAAAACTAAGTTATATATAATCACTGCAAGTTTACAAGTATAATTTGCTATCTAATCGTCCCTCACTATCTTGTAATTGTTATTTTATTTTTAGCTGTCCATGGTCGAACAGCGATTTAAGATATTTTAGCTCTCAAATCTCAATATCATATGACTATATAATAAGCCTAAGGTGATACTGTGACGACTTAGCACTGTTTACACACGTTTTTCTCAGCTGTCTCTAGCAATTATCACAAATCGAGCTTCGGAATATGACCTTTGAGTATCTGTTATCTGTTTTTTCAATTTCAAAAAACCATGAAGACGTCAAATATGAAGCTAGGGTGACGATTTATGCTTTATGAAGTGCGAAAATACAAAGGTTTTCTTTCTTGATTTACAAGACTGTAGTTTGACTGCATTTGACTGCGAGTACTTGATGTTAACAGTCACGTATTATTAAAAAATATTTGGAAGTATAACCTGTTATTTGACGTAGCGCATCTAAGAGGATTACTTGCGCTTGGCTCATTACAATGTCTTTGTCGTGAATGAATCACTCCTTGTTGAGATTATCTTCGATAATTTGCGCTCTGCTGTTTGTCGTGTCCATATGCTAGACGCGTTTTACCCGATAAGAATAGAACGCAATGAAACTGTCAATTTTATGGGCAACATATGTGCGTCCCACAAAAATTTGCATAAAATACGCAAAATTTCGTTACTTCTTAGAATTTTCTCGTAAGGCAATCGGATTTAGAAACGTGCTAATAGGATCATGTTTTATTTTTGAAATTCTCAATCACTACTGCAGGATTTTTAACGGTTTTTTGATTACACAGTTCAGCTCAACTGTTCAATAATCAATAATGATATTTAAAATATGTCAAAGACAAATTAGGTAAATGTAACTTGAACGTTCATGATCAAGATGCCTCATTTGCCCTGACCTCATCTGATATCATTCGTTTTCTTACTTCCCTGCGAGATTTTTCCACTTCTTGTAAGTTGAACTACTATTTTAATTGTTGTCGATGTTTGTTTGTGTATTGAGGCAGCGTACGCGTTGAAATATCGGTGTTTGGCAGTCCTGCCTGCCAACGGGAGGTGAACACGTAACAGACGGTGTGAATGGCGCAGCTTTTAATTACCGCGGGCGATCTAGTGTCATTTTAAGCTGTAAGATCACTTGTGTTTTTCTTATTTCAAGCAGACACAATGGCGAAAAGCGCTCCGGTATTCTCTTTGGAGTTAGTTGATTGTAAAACAAAAGACGGTAATGCGGCCAGATTCGTTGGTAGAGTTTCATCGCAACCTCCGCCGATCGTACAGTGGTTCAAGGATAATAAACTTCTTCACGAAAGTAGACAGTATAGCTTCTTATACACTGGCTCTTCTTGTACTCTCATTATCACACGTAGCACAGAAGCTGACGTAGGCACCTACAAATGTGTAGCGAAGAATAGTATTGGTAGTGCATCATCTAGTGGGAAACTGATTCTTGAAGAAGTCGGTGAGGATTCTGGTGAAGGTAGCTCGGATAGTGAAGACGAAAGCACAGTAGAAGTCAAATCAGTTTCGTTGAGTCAAAGCGATGCTAAGGAATTGTACTCCATGCAGGATGAATTGGGTCGTGGAAAGTTCGGTATAGTCAGGAAATGTGTCGATAAGAAGACTGGCAAGGAATTCGCAGCGAAGTTCATTGCTTGCAAAGGTAAAGCTGCAAGAGATGAAGTTTTGCATGAGATTGAAGTCATGAATGAACTCAATCATAAACAACTACTAAGGCTTGAAGCAGCTTTTGATCTGGGCAAAGAAATAGTTCTCGTCATGGAATTAATAACGGGAGGAGAACTCTTTGAGAAATTGGTGGAAGAAGACTTCATTAGCGAGCAAATTGCGACATCATATTTGAAGCAATTATTGGATGGTCTTGGCTACATGCATCGAAAAAGTATTCTTCACCTTGATCTGAAACCGGAAAATATGATGCTGGTAAGACCAGGGAGTAAACGAATCAAGATCATCGATTATGGTCTTGCTCGGAAATACAAACCGAATGAGAAACTTAAAGTGATGCAAGGAACCCCGGAGTTTGCTGCCCCCGAAGTTATAGCCTTCGAAGGAGTGACCCCGGCTACTGATGTCTGGGCAGTGGGCGTCATTACTTACGTTGTACTTAGCGGTCTCTCCCCGTTCCTAGGCGATGATGACGGAGAGACTATGAGTAATATTTCGAGTATGGCTTGGGAGTTTGATGATCCAGTCTTCGATGAAGTCACGAATGAGGCAAAAGATTTCATTGCGAGAATTTTAATTAAAGATGAACGAAAACGGATGACGATACTCGAATGTATCGCACACCCTTGGCTCAGAATCAAAAGTACCAAAAAGATTGAGACTCAAAGGCTAAAAGCATTCACTGCACGAAGGAAATGGAAAAAAGCTCTAACCGCTGTGCGGAGTACGAATTTTCTTAGCCGCATTTTGAGCAAGAACGCAAAAGGCGGAACTAGTACGACTGCTGGCGGAAAAGGCGATTTTCTAGCAAAGATAAAGCAACAAATTGCAGCCGAGGAGAGCGCAGAAAATTCCGCTGAGAAGTCTGGGAAGCTTGATGAGAATGAGAACGTGACGTTAAAGAAGATGAACGGCGTTGTGGAGAGTAATCAAGGTACATGTGACGTCAAATATGGATATGCTGCACTCGCACCGTCAAGCACCTGGAGTATTTTGCGAACATTTTTATATTTTTCACAAAGTTTTTGTTTGTTTATATTTGTAGTCGTTCCTCAAAATAACCTGCACTATGCAAATATAATCTTGATGTTTTTTAGTCTTACCTTAATTGTTCACACTGTTTCATTCTTCAAATTTATGCAAATCATCATTCGCACAACTTTCAAGCATTCGTACTGCGTTCGTACTAACTTGCACTTCATTCAGTATGCACAAGTTTACTTTATATACCCAACTGTTCTTTTTCTTCTACTCACTATAACTGGCCTAGGCTAGCTTTGTTTTTAGTTGATATAAAAGCGGAAGCAGTTCATTTGAACTTAGCCTTATCATTTAATTTATATATGCTCATGTATGGAGAAAAGCACTCATGTTCATTGTGAGATTGAGCATATTATTATTATTGCATGTTAATTGTATATTTTGTTTCCTCATCAGCTCAGCTTCAGTTCCTTGAAGAGCTACGCGATCAGCAAGTACAGAAGGGTTCGCCTGCTACACTCACAGCCAAAATATCGAGTACTGGTACCGAGCCAAAAATGACATGGAAGAAAGACGATAAGATCCTGGGACGAGGCCGAGCTCGAATGACGTTTGAGAAAGGCACAGCGACATTAAAATACACCAGAGTTGATTATGAAGACGCCGGAGTCTATTCATTGCTTGTAGATACTGGAGCAGGCAAGATAGAATCAAAGGCTGTTATTGAAATTGCTGGTATGTCGTTTTAAGGAAACTAAAAACTACTCAGAATTAAAATAAACTTAAGTAGAAATTACGAGTTTGAAAACTTTTCCCTCCCAATTTTGTATCTCAGTCAGTTTTGAAACTAACAGAGGAAAAAAAATGCTATGCTGCTGCTCTAAATCAAATGATTTTACTCTAAGCATCAATGTTTTTTCATGTGTCCTAGACGTTCCCGATTCACCATCTCCTCCAGAAATTTCGGATGTCACCACCAACTCGATGAAATTAACATGGCAGGAACCTAAAAATGGAAATAATCCCATCGATAAATACGTCATTGAATGCCGCTCGACTGGACAAAAAGACTGGACACTGGTTTCAGGAGATGTGACGTCAACAACACATATAGTTGAGGAGCTAATACCCAGGACTTCGTATAGATTCCGCGTTAGTGCCGTGAACAAAATAGGGAGCAGTAGACCGAGCAGGTCATCTGGACTTGTTGAAACTAAGAGATAAAATTTTCAGGTAAATTGGATACCCTCTTGAATATTTCAATCATGAGAAGATATATAGGACTCTCTGTCAAAAGTCAGCTTTTTATTTATCGTGATTTGTCAGCTATGTTGTACTGACTTCATTGTGGGTGATCATTAATGAACAAAACCTTTTTTCTGCTGGAAAATATTTTCATTTTTCGCCAACAATGGATTGTAAACGTCGGCAATGAATTACGATGTATAAAAAACCAAGCATAAAAGCTTGTAAACTGCGTATTTCTTATCTTCGATGTTTTTACGAATATTCTTGATTTATTTTTTTAGAAATCGTCCAAGATTGGATGGGTATAAATATTTCAAGAAAAATATGGAATTTCCAGGAATTAGTAATCGCTTTATTATATATAACATTAAGATGTAATTAAGATTTAACAGTAGTTTCATAGCAGTTAGTTGAGATAGCCACATAGTCTGTGTGGTTACTTTTTTATCTAGAAATTTGTACTCCATTTATATCGTATGATCATGTTAACCTTAAGTTTGTAACATAAATATTTTTATAAAGTTTTGTACTGCTGCGAGTAAAATTTTTGTGGTATTTGTCCACTAGTATTCCGTATCTTTAATCTTTTTCAGATATTTTAAGCCGTTGATTTTTCAGATCAGTGTTTCCATTTCGTCCTATTTGTTACCATCATTTTTACGTCACGAAATAGATCACTTGTTGAGAGATGGAATTTAAGACTTGTTTCAGAAACAACCGCTGAAAACAACTAGCGAGAATGTAGTGTGACGTCAAAGGTTGGTTCCAGTCCTATATCATTTTGCTCGGCTAGGAATTAGGAGTTTTTTGGGTAAAGAATGAACTCCTCTGTAGAAAATATAAACTAGAACTGTGAAGGTAGGTATTTTATGTATTTTTAAAATCTTTTCTTTCTTCATGTGCGACAATCTGGTGCTCAGTAGTCATCGACGCTGTTTGATATGGGAGATTCTTTTCCAAAAACCACAGGTAACGCTTGATTCTCTTTCTGTTACTGTGCTTCTTTTGCGTGAAACGCTACGTTGAACTTTGCAAAGCTATTTTTTAGATCGAGGAAAGTCTTTTAGAGGGTGAATAATGTAGCTTTTGCCACTTTCTAATTTTCATCTCCCATTAAAAAATTAATTAAAAAGAGCTTAAATAATTCTTTGTCCATCTTCCAAGGACTGCAATTCTATTGTGTACATGTGTAGTCCGGCGTGGTCGAGAGATTTTTCTCTTCGTTAGTATAAACACTACAATAGCTTGAGATGATAAGGGTCCGCAAATGTTTATTAAAATTCCATCAGTGAGCCCGACGACCCCCGTCTTTTCTTCGGCTTTGAATACAATTTAGTACAACAACATCCTCCTAACACTCGTCTGTTATCACAAAAAACCAGCTCTTCCTTGCACCAGGTCTGCTTCAGCTTTAGAAGTTTTAAAGATTCTCTGGTGATTTAAGGCATTGAGTTTTTTTTGCTCGTTTGAGGTTTATTAAAATCGCCCAAGACTCCAAATGAAAAGCTCCAATAAAGAAGCAGACTTGATGCATATTACATTGTTCGTCTTCCGTCATCAATTGTGATGCATATCATTACAAATTAAGTCTGATAATCAATTTAAGAAGAAATGTCTCATTGTTTGCAATATTTTCCGAACCAACTCCACAATGTAAACTGTCACCAAATTTCCAACCCCATTTTGTTTTATCATGGCGTATAAAATGCGAAACGTTTTCTTGCTCTTTCAAGACATATAATTTCCTTGCATTTTTGCTCAAATTTTCCTCCTGTTGTAAGGGTTTTTTTTTATCTTGGTTAGAACAGCGCTAACTTTATATATCTGTTACCAATTTCAACTACTTTAGCTGAACTAGAGTCCGCGATAGACCATGGTATCGTTAAAGCAAAATGGTAAGTGTAATTTGTTCGCAGTTTTACTCGTGAGACCCTGTGTTATACAACCGAAATGAGTTCCATGTTCCAAAACTGAGCTTGGATCGGCAGCCATTTTACACCGCCCCGTTGACCAGTCAAATAAGAGATCTGATTAGCATGACAGTGAATTTGATAATTATTTTATATATGTTCTTAACTAAACATCACTTAACTAAAAGCAATCTTTTACACGGCTTATGTCATAAAATAACTTACTTCAACTTTAATTCTCGTTTAGAGAACAACAAAAAGAAGGGAATTTGTCCGTTTTTTTAAAGCTATACGTTAGAGAGGATGCATTACCAGTCAACAGATACGTTAAGGTTCAAAACCCTCTGGGGTCACAAGGTCATGACAATGGCCCGCCTTTGAAAAGACACGAAGTGTCAAATAGCCAGTATTCTCGTTGTCAAACGGCCCGACCTCCTGCACTTCACGTTCCTAGCCGCTCTGGACGTTTGTGGGAGAGTTTTCTTGCAAGAATACCTCAAACGCTGCGAGTTTTTGGAAAGCAAGGTAAGCTACCATTCCTAACGACTACCGAAGAATTTTTCTGAAGAGAGGATTAGTGACAATTTTACGAAAAGTTGCAATTTGATAGGCGTATGCTTCCGTTAAGCTTGCTACTAATGTCTGTTAACATTCGCTGGAAATTTCTCCAAATTCAGCGTCTGCATTCAAAAGCATCTGTCAGCTAGTATTATCACCAGAAATAGTTTCAAGTTTATTAAGCCTTTTGGCATATTTCGTGCGAAAAATCTCTCATCATCAGTACCAATGTATATTTGGTGGCAAAGATGCTGGTTTTTGTTCCACTGTTAACTAACATACAAACACCAGGAATAGTTTAGATTGTTCATAATTCCTAACCTTGCATTTATAAAGCAATGTGTCTACTCTTACATGATAACATTTCTTGAATTTCACGAAATTTCTGACTTTTGCAAGTGACAGATTAGTCTTGCGTTTTTTCCCTGACAACGTGTACATTATAGATATTGTTCCTTGTGTGACTGGCTATTCAATAAAGAAGGAGTTTATAAGTTCGTATCAGTGTTGTCTGGGGTAGTAGTTTTAAACGTAATTGCATGAAAGCTATTAAAGTTGTTGTATTTTGTTTAGTAAAAACATGAGTAATGTTCATCAAAGTGTGTTTGCAAATTACGAGCGAAGGAATGATGTACAATTAGATTTCTCAGAAGAAAATCCCTCTAAAATATGGGACTTTGGGGATGAAATTGGAAGGTAAATACGGATTACTGCAAGCATAAGATGGCGTACTTATGATGGTACTTGAGATTTTTATCCGGGACCAGCAACAGTAGATAGTGTTGTACTTATAATGCAGAAATAATTCACACACGCGCGCGTCATTCCTATGCAGTAGTATGAAATGCGTTATTTTGACGTAAACTTGCCAGAAAAACCTTGTTTGTATAACATGTGATATTTGACTGTTCGCCAGCATAAAAAAGTTGTTGACATACAAATATTGATCCAGATGTCGGAATTAAACAAGAGATCTGATCGCAAAGAGAAAAGAGTTGCCATTTTCTTCAATGACTATCCGTCTTTTCTTCTAGGGGAGCATTTGCCATAATCAAGAAATGCTATCGTCTTAAAGACAAAGATAAGAAGCTCTACGCAGCAAAGTTTGTGAAATACGACGAAGACGATGGTAGTGAAAGCGACGGGGAGACTCTTAAGATCTTAAAACGTGAAGTCGCTATGATTCAGAAATGGGATCATGAAAAATTCATTTATCTTTTTGAAGTCTATATCGTGCGGAAATATGTTGTGCTCATCATGGAATGGTTAGTTCGTTTCTTATATTGGTTGCTCACGTAAAAAACTACGAGAACAATTAAACAATTAGCTAATAGCAAAAACCAGGTGGTCAAATCGCGGTCACTTTGAGGTTAAGTTGCAGCTGGATGTAGGTCCGACGGCGTTTCAAGTAACAACACTTTTGGTTATACTAAGTGTTGGCTAGACAAGTATCCCAACTATATGTTCGATCTCCAATGCCTGTACTTAATTTTAACTAAAAAACTAAATTCATTTTGTAGGGTTGACGGCAAAAACTTGCTTCCTTATCTTATTGACAAACAACTTTCAGCAGAAAACTCCCGAAGCAAACCAAAGATCTCTGAGAAAGATGTTTCATTGTTGATCAAGCAGTTGTTGGTCGCCTTGCAGTATCTTCATCAACAAAGCATTGCGTATCTTGATATCAAGGTATCACGCATGCATGACTCAACGTATTTTCATTAGTCGAACTTCACTTGTTTTTACTTGATTTCATCTCGTAATATAAAAGACTATTACATGTGCAATGAAAAGAATTGACATCAGTCTACAATGAAGTTGACCACTATCTGTTATCATGTTATGAAACCAAAACATTTTGCCTTGTTTAGCCTGACAATATCATGGTTCAAGCTAATGGAAACATCAAACTGGTTGATTACGACAACTGTAGACATATTGTAAGCAAGCAAGGTGACGTTGTCGATTGTATTGGTACTCCTGAATTCACTGGTAAATTGAACTTTGTTCAAAATATGTAGTATAGTTGACAGCGTAGATTTTCTTCTGTGATGTATTTGCAAAAAACTGGCTATTATGTGTGCGTTGTGTCTCTTTCTAGCGCCTGAGGCTCTTGTCTATGAGAACTGCTCTTCAGCAACAGATATGTGGTCTGTTGGTGTTCTTATTCATGTCATGTAAGTATCACACAAAACATGGAAACAAGTTTCTTCAAATGTCACCATAGAACAAGCTGAATGCAGTGCCTTCATGAATGGCACTCGCCCCTGAACTAAGATTTCCATGAATGCAGAAGCTGACTTCGTGCAAGTTATGATCCCGGCATAGTAATATGCACTAAAGTATTGTTTTGTCCGTTCAAAAAGGTTGACGGCCAAGTCGCCTTTTGCGGCTGCTGACGAAGTGCAGGTGCGAAAGAATGTTGCCAAAGTACACTACGAGATGGCCAACTTTGGTAGACTCTCTCCTCATCCTAAAGCTATCATTGAAGGCGTTTTCAAACGAATCCCAGAGTAAGTAAACGGAGTAAACAAATGCCATGCACCTTTGAAACTACTTAATGAAAAAAATTGCTCCTGAGTCGTGTGTACAATTTTCAAATGAGGATTGGTGCGTCGCGTTCACATGCAAGCAAACGAATTTTTCAAGAAGCTTGTCAAACAACTTGTTCTTTGCACAAACAAGCAAGTGAATTTATCAAAATAACTTATCCCTCTCAAAAAAATATGCTTGTATTTGGAAAGTTTTCTTTGTCAGTTTCCGAGCGCTAAACTCTGAAAACTAACTGACCTTTTTTAGAAAACGTTTAACCCTGGATGCCGTCATGAGCCACACTTGGTTCCAAGTAAGTGGTGAAATGAATTTGAAGTATTGATCACTTTAAATCAGGAAACACAAGTATTTGATGAAGTTCCTGGATATTTTATTTTTAGAAAAATACTCAATTCAACTTGGGTAAAAACCAGATTTCTGCGTCATCGGAGGATTTCAAAACACTACAAGAAACGCTTGCTAAATTGGAAAGCGTACGTCAACTATTTTCAATCTTCGAAATCTGTTATTTTGCATGCATTTTAGTTGATTTTATTGTGCACTAAATCAAGCATTTTGACCTTTAGGAGGAGCCAGTTGTTGCATCGTGTGTGTTGAGGTCATTCAAAGAAGACCCTTATGAGAGCCCAGATGAAAGTGATGATGAATGATTGAATACTAAGCATTAACGAGTTAGCAAACAATTTAGAATACAAAATTTTGCTTTGTCTTCGGGAAATTATATAGTCCAAAACTATGATAAATTTGTCAACTATTTTAAAATATATATATTTCTACCGGCAGTGGAAAAATAAGTCAGATTTATTTGCTTCGCAGGACTTTTTAACAGCTGGGCTGCTCACATTTCTAAGTTTCTTAACAATGTGCGCGAAGCGCGAAGAGAAGAAAGAGTGATTAGCATATCTTGCGATCACGTGATTCATGCGCGGGAATTTTGGATTTCCGGGGGCACCATATCTTATCTTCGCGAAAATGATGTTGAAAATTTTTCTCGACTTTTCTTCAAATTTTTGGTGGAATAAGACGTTTTTTCTCGGATTCAAAATTGAAAGTAAGTACTTGCATATGTATTGTTATGTATTTTAGCATTTTTAAGTCTTTCATGAATCGTAAACAACATTGAAATTTGACTTCAATTTCTTGTGTATTTTGAGTCTAATGGCGGTGAAATGTTCAATATTTTCTGACTTTGTCCATGGAAGATACAAGCTGTTCCCAAGAGCAAAGCTTTGATAAATAATTTATGCATAAAGTGTGGCGTATTGGTGTTAATATGAGATTACTGAAGCGCTTTTAAATGAGTTTCTTAAACAGAAATATTGAACGTGTACGTTGAGCGGAAATTAAAGACATTCGTGTTTGGGATGGGGTATTTAGTTTCAAATATGTAGTTTTTAGCCTAAATATAGTGTTAGGAAGAGCATAGTGCATAAGTAAAACCTAAATTGTGTAGTTTACTATGATTTAAACCTAAACATATTGGAGAAAATTTTCGTAATTTAATCAGCATGTCAAAATTGGGACATGATGACTAGGGGGGGGCACCCCACGCGAGTAGTGTATTTCATACAAGTACACCAGTGACTTATTTACACGCATTCTATGCTGAAATATATATTAAATGTGCATGCATAATCCTAAACAAGACTTTGATGCAAAACTGATGTATTTTTTGTATATATTTACACGATGTCTAAACAACTAGATACTATGCTACATTGTGTAATACAAACTCAAAAAATTTATAAAATATAAATGTTTTAATATTGTTTCACGATGCCTAAGTTGACTTCTGATAACGGTGAAGTCTTATACTTATTGGATTTCATATTCATGGTTAAAATTTGACTATATTCAATTTTATTTCAAAGGCAAATAGTAACGAAAGTGAAGGGATACCTCTCCCTTGGATGTCCATATTAAAGAGCCATGATCTTTAGTTTGATGCAATTTTGGTGATAGAAACTTTGACAATAAAACTTTAAATATGGGCCAGCTATCAATCCTGTCACTTGAGTTACATCCAACAACCTCTCCCTACAGCAATCCTCTCAAATTTTTTCTGATCTATGGCACAAGACGGTGTTGTGACTGCGGTGTGATAATGATGGAGGGATCAGAAAGCCGTACATCTTCTAAGGCTTGACCCTTTTCTCTCTCAGAATGAGCACTAGAGTTTCTACTTGAATCCTTATTCGAGTACTCGCTGTTCTTGCTAGGACTCTTCTGTAACGGTGGCTTATTTGATCCCGTTGTAACGGTGCCCTTTCTTTCCAGACTTGCGACGACTTGACGATGCATACAAAACGTTTTTTTACGTATCTAAAAAAGACAAATCACTTGCCTACACTTTATCTGTCGAATTTGGTCTACCTACGACAGTGTTTTGGGATTTATTTTCAATGACCGAAGGGTGAACAATGTTGTAATTCGTTCTGTCATTGTGTCAATGTTCTGATCATTTATGTTCTAAATGATGACTTAGAAAGTTTATGATCAGGTTTATTTGCTAGATATTCCAGCCCTTTTTTATCATCTACTGGTACACTGGGTAAGCTCGTACATCGAATTTCCCCTTTAACAAAAACAAAACAAAGAGAAAAAGACCTCTTTTTAATACTTTCTTTTAACCGTCGACACTGGATAGACTCGCACTATTGTGTATAACAAGTATCTCCTTAGTTAGCAAGCGATGTAGTAAAGATTTGAAATGTTCTCAAAGCGGTCTTCCGTGTTAATTAAGACTTACGTCATCGTTTGAAAAGCAATGAAAGTAGAAAATGAACAGTCCTTGTGATGAATTGAAGATGACAAACAAATACATAACAGCCACAGCATTTGATGTAAATCCAAAGATGCCAAGTAACCAAGTAAAGCCAAATATTGGTAGAAGGACAAAAAAAGCTCGCAGAGATGATCTGAAATAATTTGAAACTCATTTGGGATATTCGTATCTCCAAGAAATCATATACCTAAACATGGTAAAGTATGAAAATAGGAGTACCATCACTTAAGCTTCGCGAGCATTTTTAATTTGAAAAACAAATAAATTGATGCTATAAAGGATTCTGAAAGTGAAATGGTTCATAATCGTAATGTCTTCTAACAATAAACGTTGTTTTTAACCTGATTTTGTAAGCCATATCTTTACTGCTAATTGCTTTCAACTTGAGTCTTTCGCGTAAAGTTATTCCTGCTACAACACTGTTGATCTAAACAAAATACATGATAGTAGATTGTATAACTATGCTCTACCAGGCAAGAGAATATATAACATACTTGTATGATTGTCATAGCTAGATCTGCGTGATTTTTATTTCCCATTGTATAGTATACGGCATGCAAATCGTTCTAAATAATTAACAGTAAGCACTTAGTACTATTTACCACGATAATAACTATGACTGGAGCAATGAATGCAGCACGCAGGCCATAATCCGGAGATAACCAGCACCTAAAATATAGTTTCAACAATTAGTTATACGGCATAATTATTTGCGCTGAACTCAGCTAGCAATCTTATCGGTAAACAGGCAGATTTTCAAGCAATACTCACGTTTCATAGTCTGTGTAATTTTCACTGCGAGCTCCGTAGGCTATCGCTACGATAGGAAATGGAACACCTTGAAAAAAGAATTACGCATGTTGAAGATTCAATTGGATAGTAGAGTTTAATTAGGTTTTACTTCAGGAGTAAAATGTTCTCACCCCATCCAATGACATGGCAATAAATCAAGTGCATGGTTGAAAATATTGAGGTGACTTTTTTGTAAAGCTGAATTCCTTCGACCAGCATCCAAGTGAATATGGACAGACAAAAGTAGTGTAAGCACAGCGAGACGGCTTTGCACGCGTCCTAAAATGAGATGATTCCAAGCAAACAAGAGTTTGCCCCAATTAAAGAGGGATTTGTTCTAATTGTAGACCACTTTGCTCTAATTGATGATCGGTTTGCTCTAATTGGAAAGGATGTTGTTCTAATTGAAGGGAGTTTGTTCTAATTGACATGAGATTATTTGCAAAAAATTTTAAACAAAACTGGGATACCTTATTCTCTCTGCCATTCGGTGAAGCGAGCAAAATGATCTGAGCGACTCCAACAGCAACACACAGATTCATGTGGATATGGATATTAGCAGATCCATACTCTCTAAAACAATACAACAATGAGTGAGAAAAGATCTGACAATGTGTTTCAATTCTGATGGAAAACTAACCTGGAATAGATGTAGATTACGACTGTGACAAGCAGAGCTGCAATGGATAAAGTGCAGCCAATTCTAGTTAAGATCTTCAGTGTACGTTCGTGCTTGTCATCCAGCTATAAAACCATCAGAAAATAATGGGATTCTGTTGATAATGAAGAGCGCAGTGTAGGTGCTGTCTTGAGATGTAAAAACGTTTTCTTTGGGGAAGATATGCCCAGCCTTCGATATGTTTAGCAAGACTTTTTGTTAGTGAAAAGTATAGCAAAGTTTTTCTTCAAATTTTTATAAAGGTGGTTTGACTCGAGTATACATAGTGCATTTTTTTACTTAATCTAACCTCGACATTTTTGTATTGCATAAGGATAGCAAAGTTTGTCAAATGAGTACAATTACACTGGGTGTGAGTTTCATTTGAAGATATCACAGTACAACCATCAGTTGACCATAGCCCTGACTCGTTGCTAATAACAATAGAAGAGCATGATATTATTAAGAGTTCATATTCCAGTCAAATATTGTTCTGCGTTTTTAAGAGAGGTTTCACGACTCACTCTTCCGCCAGCTTCCAAAATGCACAGATAGGCATTGCTTTATTTGACTCTGCCTAAAAAACCAATATACTTCAAACGGTTTGCAGGTCTGAAAAGAATAAATAACTTGATTTTTGTTTCTTGGCGAGTGTTTTATGATGAAATTCTACGGTGCTTTTTACCTTGTTATGCTCTAATAAGATTAAAATAGTTGTGTTTGTGTTTAGACCAAACTTTATTGGTGGATTTACTCGGCATGAAAGAACCTTGGACACAATATCCTGATAAAGATCGGAACTGTACCTATAAAAAGAGGTAAAATATTTCAAACTTGGTCTGTTTCCGACCTTTTCTTTATTCTTTAATTTTAATGCATCCCGTTAGTTTTGTTTTTGAGCGTCTCTCTCCCATATATTTCTGGCTCTTTTCAGTCCTTTTGTATTCAATTCATGTTATATAACAACTTATAAAACGTGCTTTTCATTTATCGTAATTCATCGGCGATGTCTTGCTGTCTTCACTGTTGGTGATTACTAATTAGTAAAATCTTTTGTTGATTGGAGATCATTGTCTTCTTCATTCATCTCACCGACAAGAGATTAGAAAACATCGTTGATAAGTTACGATTTACAGAAATCAGCATGGCTTACATTTTGTCACTCTTGTTCAATGAGGTAGTCAGTTTTTCATGAAGGTTATCGTAAACAAACCCACCGATGTTTGCTGCAGGGAAACACACAGAATGAATTCCAAGCGATCAACGCAATGATCCTTGGGAATGAGATAAAAATCGCAAAGGCTCTTAGGAATGCGCTGGTTATAGACTAAGTCAGATAGTATAGCTACATTATAAACATGAAATTTCTCTTACTTAAGTTCATATCAGTTATCGTTGGGACAATAAATCTGTCTGTAGATGAATGATTTGAAAAGGCCGCATCATCGTAATCAGGGAATACTAAATATTCCATGCTAGACGTGTTTGTTTGTTTTACCAAAAATACTGAAAGAAAATGGAAAAAAGCATATAGCTAGCTAGCACCAAATTTCAACCATGTTTTTTGATAGCTATAAACCTGTGATTTATTTATTTACATTTAAAATATCTCGTTGAGAATTGTGATTCTTACCCATCAGATCACTCTTCGCAGACGTAGATCTGTTTGAGCTCATTCCAAGCTCCAAAAGCCTTTCTGTTGCCGAGAGAAAGTTATCTGCGACTCTCGGATCCTACGATTAGAATCGCAGAAACTTCATCATTAAATATTGTAGTACATAAAGCGTACTAATTCAGAGCAATACACTGATCTTGGTGCTCTGCTATCCCGGTTCCTGTTGTAAAAATTCTTGTTTCTTTGTGCTTTAAATTCAACTTAATGCTTGATTTAGTCTGAAACTTACTTTTTTCCATCCTGAATTTGGTAGGTCTAAAAGTTTGTTTGATTCTGATACAAAAGCCTAAAGTAAACGAGATGATGCAAGTATTGCAGGTTTCAAAATTAAAATACTTTATCTAAAGTTAGACTCGAAAGCACAAGTACCTCAACATCAACATCGTCAATGCTTCTTGCATTCAAAACCTGATCTTTGAGCATCCCTGCTAACTGAGCGTTGTCTATTGAGAATTGCACATAGAAGACAACATTAGCATCTGTAAATCATTTGGAAAACAGAGGGTATACAGCGATAATAGTCGTTCAAACTGGTATACTTACCAATCTTAATACGGTACACGCTATTTGCCCAAGGGCCACCTAGACCTCCCGAACATGCCGTAGAAGGACCGTACTTATCATAAGTTGATGCTGCATTTGGCCCTGACCAACATTCGCCTCCATTTTGAATGCCGAACACCTCATATCCTCGGGAATTAGCTTCTTCTTGGCAATCTGTTATCAACCTGCTTCTCTGGTTGATTGGCAAGGCAATCGGCATCGCACGTGAAAACGTGTCTTTAAAACAGCCGATGAATTCATGTTCAACTGAAAAGCAGAAAAGTTTCCATATAAAGTAAACCAATTCGCTTTTCTTTGGCCAGGATTTTGGCTGGCTCTTTTGATGACTTCAAAACGAATCTTTTTCAAACAAAAAACATTGACAATTATTAAATCAAAAGCAGTTCTGATTTGCGGACAACGAGAAAAATCCATTCTTCTTTTTGATTCTTCATTCACACAATGCAGAACAACATACTTGCAAAACTGTTATGATAACTAGACAGATTCATCTTGGCAACAGAAAAAAAACAAATACTACAAAGTTCATATACCTTTTCCTTGAACATAACTTGGAACTAAAATTGCCAAGAAAAATAGAGAGAAAGGCTTATCCATTTTGTTTTTGCTATTTTTTGAGCTTAGATTAGAAAGAAGATTTAATGCGTTCGACCGGGTGTGTTGAATAAGTTCCCTGCTCTTATTGCGCTACAATTAGTGTCTTTGGAACGATGTTATTAAATATTAATCCTGATATGAACGCGTTAGGTAACTGTTTCCTTGGATATAACAAACGAGGCGTAGTGTTTGCGAAAAGACAGCAGGTTTCAAAGCAATTAGAGAAACAAATGATAACAGTGATATTTTTCCCAAGCATTTGTGAAAACTGCGTCATGTGTTATTCCCCTAATGAGTGGAGACAATATCAAAATTAGAGAAAATGGGATTCAGTGTTTGTTTTCAAAATATTCGTGTGAGACTGGTGTTTTGGGCAATAATACTAACACAGGTGTACTGAAAGCGATACCTACAATTTATATGATCTGATATTTTAATGTGTTCAATGAAATATCAATCATATTTCAATCAGACTTCTCTAATTGTCTGATTAAATTTAATATGTTGATCCATGTATACTGTTCAGGTTTTCAAAACGCCCTTGATTATTTATAGTTTTTATTATCTTCTAAATTGAAGTTTCTCTTGATGGTAAAAATATAACTTTTTCAACAAGTACTTTAGTTGCGTGTTATAGAAATTACGGGGAAAGATTCGAAACTCTTTTTCTTGATGAATAACCCTAAAAATATTTATATTTTATGCATGTTGCTCAGTACCCGGGCAATTTCACTAATTGCAGAGAGTGAGAGAGTGACGCACACAATTTGATCATTAATAAATCTGAGTTGCATTACTGCTTTTTTGAACAAATTATAGCAAGTCTATGAATGTATAAGACAGAAGCTGTTGCCTCTCTTATAATCAATTTTTAACCATTGGCAAGGTCTATAAATTGTAACATTTTTTTTTCGCAAAACCCAATAGCATTTTTGCACTCTTTTGCATAAATATTTTGAAAAAACGTTATCGTGTTCTAATTTTGCGCAGCGCAAGCTTACTTAAAGCAGATATCATTTGACAATTAGCTACGCTGCGTGATAGTACCAGATATTTTAAGATAAATGCTACGTAATATTTTTAAGGCGAATTGTAGGTATGTTCCAATCTGTTTGTCTTATAATAAAAATAAACTCCACCCGTTCAACAACAACTCAACGCGGCGTTTAAGGTGTAAATAGCATCCCGGCAGCCGAGATCTCGCCTGCGTCAAGCGACCATAAACGCACTGATAATGGTGTTTTATCTCCGTTCAGCAATTTTACCTGTGACAATGACGTAATGTATACCAGTATAACACGTCTACCCACACTCCCACGTGACTATGCTTAACCATAACAACTTGACAGCATACCAGCAAAATGCAATAACAGAACATTTTAGCCTACCCTGAAACATATCCTTACTTCTGGGATAAGGCATCCAACATTTTTAGCCTATCAGAGTACATGACATTGCAAATATGAGTTCAAAAGTAGGACTTAAAATTGATGAGCTACCATCTCCCTGTTTTATAGTTGATATCAATAAAGTAAGGAGGAATTGTGAACGGATGAAGACAAGATGTGACTCACTGGGTGTCAAGTTACGACCTCATATGAAGACGCACAAAACTGTGTAAGTTTGTAGAAGTTTATGTAGATTAAAATTACAATCTTTTGAGACCAGGTATTGGTGGTTAATAACATAAAAAATCTTGTCTTTTTACTGGTGTATATTATATATAGTGTTTGCCAGAGTGAGATTAATAATTAACTAGGCTGCAAAAAAGCCACACTGCTTTCCCTGAAGATTTAAAAACCTAGTTTCTATAAATATCCACGTGTCTTTCTTCCAGGGAAGCGGGCTTGTTGATGACCAGCAATTCTCGACGGCAAATTGTAGTGTCAACCTTAGCTGAAGCACAATTCTTTGCGGAAGCTGGTTTTGATGACATCACATATGCTTACCCGTTAAGTTTCGAGAAGCTTCCTAGATGTGCTGCTTTGTTGAATAAACTGGAGTTGTTTCATATTGTTGTTGATAATTGGGAGATAATCGAGGCTCTTGGAGCATACAATTTACCTTTGGGCAAGAGATGGTCTGTGTTACTTATGGTTGATTGTGGATATGGAAGAGGTTCTAGTCTTTGTTATTTTACTCTGCTTAAAGCGGACGAGTTAATTTGTCGTGAAGAGAGGCTCATCACTCAATAGGTCAACAAAAGTCTCTGTTGTTGTCTCAAAATTGTTAAACCAGATCAAGTAGCAATTTGCCCTGGAGTAGTATATTGTTTTTTGCTTTGTCTAACATCTTTGCTTGTCAATAATAAAGTTTTTCTTTTAAGATGGAGTACCATGTGATAGTGATGATACCTTAAGAATGGTTGAAAGAATTACGTTGTTAAGCAACGCTACATTTTGTGGAATCTATACTCATTATGGTGCCACATACAAATGTCATGGTGCAAAAGAGATCCAAAAGTCATCAGCCACGGCCTGGGAACAACTTGTTAATCTTGCTAAGAGGTAAAGTTGATCATTTCCAGAAAGTCTCATAATTTACTTAAATGCAGTCACTAACAGAGAGTTCTCTTATAGAATCAGAGCAAAAGGCATTGATTGTAAGAATGTTGGTGTCGGCGCTACACCTTCCTGCTCACAACCACCGGTTACAGTCGAGGGCATCACAGAGTTTCATCCTGGAAACTACGTCTTCAATGGTAAGTGGTTATTCTGACCTTATTTGACTTTTATGCAATGTGTATATAGCCTTCAGTAGACTAGTTTCCTTGTTAAGAGTACATTGTTGCATGACTATCAATCTTTTAGATGTACAACAAACATTGATTGGTTCATGTACACAAGAGGACATTGCTTGCAAAGTGTTAACAAGAGTCATCTCATGTCATCCTGAGAGTGGTCATATGTTGATAGACTGTGGCTGGCTCGCATTGACTCTGGACAGTCTTGGCAAACTACCCACAGGATTCTGCATTTTTGAAGGAGAACCTAACTTAAAGTGAGTTGTTTCAACTCATTAAGTGGTAGGAATCCCCCCTGAGAAGTATAATCATCTGTTAGACAACGTGAACCAATCAAAGGCGCTGCCACTCACTGGGCTGTAAATGGACATGATAATTTGCAGGAGTTGCATATTCATGTAGTTGTGTTATGCCCTAATGATTTTTTTTGAAAGCGATTGTGTATACGGTGTGTAAACATATCATGTTTAGTTACAGCCCTGGGCATTCAATGGATTAGGCTTGCATTTAATTTTCTGTAACCATTGATACAGTCTTCCTATTTCTTATTATCCACAGGTTGGAATCAATGACACAAGAACTTGGCAAAGTGATTGCTATTGATGGTAAACTTGATTTTTCTAAGTATCCAATTGGTTCAACATTAAAGATCCTACCCCACCATGTAAGTAAAAAATCACGCTGCACTTTATAACTAACTCCGGCTTACATGAATTTATTTTTCAAGGGAAGACTTTCACTGTTCCCAAAATAAATAACAAAATCAAGGGGCACTGGGACAAATTGGCACTCAATGGGTTTTAACATGAACTTACAACAACAACATCTACAGTAATGCTGGATCACTTGATTACTCTCCCCTGTCTAGGCATGTGCTACAGCAGCTATGCATCCAGTATATTATATTCATGATGGGGAGTCCATTATAGAGGAATGGAAACCAGTTAGAGGATGGTAATTAAAGTGGATCTGTATTGTAATTGTCAGGCAAGTTTATACCATTTATTTTAATGACTAGAAGTTACTATCACAAGAAAACTGCTGCCTGTGCTACAATTGTATAATAACAAAACAAATACATAATTATAATCAATAACAGACAGCAAAGAAACAGAACTCTCCACTTGCAATACATTATGAAATCATCATGTACTTCGAGTGGAGAGTTCTGTTTGGAGGTGGCCTTCTGCAACCTAACCAGAAAACAACTAACAACATAACATATTATAAGTTCTTTGAAAGTTTGCATGGTGATTATCTATATTTTAATGTACAGTTTTGTGGAAAATGCAAACTCTCAAAGAACTTATTACATAGCTCTATGGAGAGCACACACATTCATCATTCAAAAGACTTGATCGGCTCAACAATCAACGTTCAAGATTGATCAACAACCTCACCTTAAATCAAGTAGATTTTAAAACATTTATTACAAACTTAACACTTTATTATTAGTTACCCATATTCCAGTAGAACTATGTAAGATACTTAACCACCAAAAACATAATTATACATGTGACTATAATACCACCAAAAACAATCCATTTATCCTGAAAGGAAAGGAAATTAAAACTAAGAAAAAGCCACAAAGCCAAACATATTTAACAGCTGCTTACCTGACTGCCTCTCTTGTCAATCAGTCTGATCAATGTGTTTGAGAGACCCAAGGTGCTAGCCACATCAAGAATTCTCTTGTGTACCCCTTTCAAAGTTACTCTCTGATCTCGAAGGTTTGTAAGAATGCTAGAACCACTGCCTAACAGGTCGTCAACTCCTTGTGATGCATTGTGGAGGCTTGAGTTGTGTTGTAGTGCATGGTCAATCATGATTGATGTGTCTCCATTCTAAGTCAATAAGATACATTAGGTATATTAAACAGCCTGTGGATTTTTGCCCTTTTTTTTCTACTATTCTGTTCCGTTGAAGGACAGTGCGGTTCAGTTTGGTGCACTCCACTTTATTGCTGTTTAACACTAGATTTTTAAATTGGTTATGGTAAAACTCTTGCTGGGCTAATCTTGGTCTTGTCTTTTCTAGTTTCACTAACAGATGATGGCACAAACTAAAGTCAAATATAAGCCATGGTACACTTGGCTCGCGGCAGCAAACTAACATTTGTGGTGAATTTTCTTTGTAAGAGTTCTTCTCTTTCTTCCTCCTCCTTTTTCTATGAAATTGAGAGAGAACATGTCACATCTATTTTTAAATATCTTTCTCAGAAAAAGTTTCATACGACTGTCACCTTCAACACTTGTTTCTGTCTGTAGTTTCTCAATGCAGCTTCCAAATGTCTTTGATCATACACTAGCTGATCAACTTTCCTAAACATGCAGTTTGATGAACAAAAGTGATGATACCATACAGAAGCTTACCATGCTAATTGACGGTGTTGGTTTTCTGGCACTTACATTTTAGAATTTTGTCGTTTGTGTGCAGGTTCTTTGTTCACCAGGATATTCAGCCTCTCACAATTTGATGCAATGGTTTGTAGATTTGATTCAATGCGGCTTTCAATGTCTGGTAAACACAACCACACTTTGTACTAAGATTTACATTCTGTGAAAAATGACTTGTTGCTTGTGATAATTGTAAGCCTACCATTGGCCTCCTCCCCCTTTGTGGTAGCTAGTCGATTCAGAAGTCCTTGTATTTCTAATGACAACCTGAAAGAAGTCATACCATTCATTTCAAACTTAAAACTTGACCTTTCAAAACAAAAGCTAAATCAGCGGTCAACCTCTTCTTACTTGTTGGTTTGTTGATACAAGTTTTCCATGGTAGCCATCCTAACTGATTTATTTCGTTTCAACTTCGCTTTCACGGTTAAAAGATTATAAACAAAAATTTTCTTTCATTTCCATTCCTGGTCGTCGCCATCTTGTGTTTTTTTCTTGCACCATATTTGGACACGTCGGCATTTAAATTAAAACATATACATCACATAGACATTGTCGGAATAAGCCGTTAATAACTGAGCTTAGAATAGTGAAACTGGGTGGATCACATTCCCATAATTTTGTCCTCTGACTCTTCTGCACCACATTCGTAGCTCATTTAGATGTGTTTTTATTCGTACTTTACAGTTACACTAAGAATTGAATAAAATTTATTGAACAAGCTGAAATCTAGTGGCAATATCCATTGCACTTGCTATTTTCGCATTCTTTATTCCTCCGTCTTGTCTTATGCCCAAATACCAGAAGTTAGAATCTTTGGAACATTTTTGTGATTGAAATGTTGAGCTAAGTTCAGCACCAACGTTTGGTGTGTAGATCAAAATTGTCTCCGGATTTTGACCGTTTAGCTAAACAACATTTCAATGCACCACATTCGTAGCTCATTTAGATGTGTTTTTATTCGTACTTTACAGTTACACTAAGAATTGAATAAAATTTATTGAACAAGCTGAAATCTAGTGGCAATATCCATTGCACTTGCTATTTTCGCATTCTTTATTCCTCCGTCTTGTCTTATGCCCAAATACCAGAAGTTAGAATCTTTGGAACATTTTTGTGATTGAAATGTTGAGCTAAGTTCAGCACCAACGTTTGGTGTGTAGATCAAAATTGTCTCCGGATTTTGACCGTTTAGCTAAACAAGTAGAAGTGATTTATGGTGATCATGGTGTTGTTGAATGAACTCAGGGAATGAACGTTTTGTAAGTTTCTCCAGGCGGTGGCCACGCCATGACTAGCAAAGTAGTGATTTTATGTCATGTTGTGAGACGTACTTTGGTAGATACACGTTTTGAAAGTTTCTCCAGGTAATGGCCACACCAAAAGAAGCAAAGTAGTAATGTAACATGTTACACGGTGCGATGTTTTCTTGCAACTTGCAATGCAATGTTTTCAAAAATAAATATTGCAAGTCGCAGT
>JAODVQ020477106.1:0-10274 GCA_025400075.2 Phenganax stokvisi
GTGCCAAAATTTAAGCGTGCCGTACCCAAAATGAGTGTCGTGTAAACGGGGCTTAAAGTATTAAATGAAAAAAGAACAGATATACAAAATTATGTCTAAAGAATGTGACCGAACTTCGGACTAAAGTGCTTGTAGATAGAATATATCATTTATATTTTACCCTGATGATGGTCGTTTTGTCCGAAAGCTCGGTCACGTTTTTTAGACATATTTGTGTATATTTGTTCCCTGTTTTATTAAATACTTTAGTCAGACAGAACTTTTTTATCTGCATTTATTTACCTGACTACATGTCTATTTTATATTTTACTATACTTTTACTATATTTATGCGATTCAAATCTATTTATATGCACATGCAAAAGCAAATGTTTTTAGGGTTCGTAGCAAATATATTTCAAAAACTATGCTCGGACAAAGAGAAGGTATATATACCTCCACAGAGGAGGTATATATACCGAGAGTTCACTCAGCAAAAACACAATACTTTAGGATGTCACACGGATTTGCGAAGCTAAGGTCATTTATGCGCCATCAAAAGCATATTAGCTATTCAAAAAAAATTTAATATGCAGCAGCCAGTACATTCGCAGTGTCTACAATAGAAAACTATGAGATATCGCATTTCGAAATGCAAAAGGCCGCAGTTTTAAGAAAACGACGCTTTTGATCTTCGTATCTGCATCAAATTTTTCAAGAATAGCAGTAAGGAATCTTTCCTATTCACAAAAAAAGTATGCTTGAACTTTTAAAAAAACTTTAATTTGATTTTGAAAGTTGAAAAAGCTGCCATATTATAAAGGGAACAAAATGATATGTCGGAATATAGTTCTGTACAAATTCAACTTACCAAGCGGAGAGTCTTGCCTACTTCATAGGTAAGTACCCTGACAATCCGACATACAGAATTCAGATTGGATCAACACACATACAATACTCTCAGACACTAAACATGTTGGTCGAGACTTGTTTTTCGCTAGTTTTGTCTCATTTGAGAAATTGTATTTTGTTCCTACCACAACGTTACCCTCCGAAGAAAAACGTAATGTCAGTTCTGCCAAGCTTTCCTCCTGTCGAAAAGCAACATAATGCAGCATATAAGATCGTGTAGAAAAACATTTTGATCTCTTTTTGCTGAGTGTTAACATAATGTTATTTTAGAACTCCACTTCTTCGAGGGTAGTTTTCCATTTTTGCAGCTTTTAAGTAGTGTTTCGGAGCCCCATTTGTCGTTAAAAATGTCCATCCTAACCCATTTTGTTGCAATTGAAAGGAAACAGTAAATCACCCGGGTAGTCTCCCTAAAATCGCTGTTTTTGTGACAAAAATTCGGATTTCCCCATTGAATTTCTAATAAAAAAAATTCACGGTATTGGCTAGGAGGTAACGCATGCGCAGTATGACCAATCTCCCGTAGCGAAAAGTGCGTGTGACTGATTTTTGCTCAAGTGAACTCTCTGTATATACCTCTTCTGTGGCTCAGAACACCCAACCTATATCTTCGTCATCTTTTTTAAATATTTAAAGCATCGCTGATTGGGTAGAACTCTGGGATGCTTTAATATTTAAAAAAGATGACGAAGGGAGAGGTTGGGTATCTCGAGCCCAATCTTTGAAAAAGATTTGCTACGAACTCTAAAAACAAGTGTTATTTTCATGTGCATAGAAACAGATTTCAATCGCATAAATATAGCAAAACTAGAGTAAAATTATTCGTGTTAGTTGTGTTTACTGAGTTTATTTCCTGTTTCGCTGTTTGTGTATATAAAATATTATCGACTTTTTAAAAGTGTTTAGTCAACGGCCGTGTATTGTTAGCCATTTCGGCGTGAGAGTTGATTGCCTACCTTGTCATATTGGACAGTTTTAGATAACACGACTCGACGTCGACGAGGAAGTGGTTGTCTTGGGGGGGGGGGATTGGGTATGGGACGTCATCGCGTTCTGAATGAAATGTGATTTAGATTCGCGAGAACGACGATGTTTTGTGTTCTTGAATATACATGGCCTTTTAACCAGATGGATAGCTGCAAACTTTCGAAGCGCAGGAGTAGTCCAGATTTATCTATGTTGAATTTTTACAAAACTTTCCAGTATGGTACTATGTTCCGACGTTCGTATATGAACGGACAGGCTTTTGAGCAAATGGAAAAATTTGGACAATAGTAGGTATTATGTATTTTTTCTTTATTTTTATCGGTTTATCGTTGTAAATAAATGAAAATATTTAAATACTTTTTTAAATTTTTTGTCGCTATCGTCATGATGTCGTGATTTTACAGTTTTAAGTATTTTTCAAAGTTATAAAAATAGAGATACAGCAGCAAAACATGGTTGTCGGTGGTCTTCAAGCTGCCCTTGATGCTTTAACGTTTGCATACGCAGACCACTTGATAGACGACGTAGAATTCGCGTTACTATATGATTACAACATATCGACATCCATTTACCCCTACTGGAAGTACGACGAATTAGTGTTCAAACTTGGGACGAAGTCGTGACGCGCACAAAATTACGTTCTGATAACAATGATTTGCCGTTGTTGATCAGGTATCTCTAAATTTGTGAGCGCATTGTTTGTCGAGAAAGCACGGTGTGTAGTCGAATGGAAGGCTTGTGCGTTCTGCAAGAAAGACTGGCTTACCCGTGTCGGTACGTATATATGGCTGATTGATTTGGACGAAACCCAACGGAGTTGCGTCTTATATTCAACGAAATGATTCATACTGTCTACAAGACCCACCAACATTGCCTTAAAAGTTGGGATCAACCTTTTCTTTCCGCAGACCATCTTCAAAACTGCGTATGCAGTTCATCAGCGCCGCGCTTCTCAGCTGAATTATTTTGCGTTTGTCGATGGGGACTGTACATATAATAACTTGTCCAAAATACCACCAAGATCTCGGCGGAAAAAAAAAAGATCTCGGCGAGGCGAGTAACTCGGTTGTTCCATGTAAATAGTCAGCTGGGTAAACTACTTGTTATATAGAATATCCGGGATCTTGATCGAGCCGAGTAATTCGTCTAGCCGGATATCTCGTTTCCATGTAAACAGGCCCTAAGATTGCTATTCATAGGTTAAGCGCCAAAATGTTTATTTATTCGGCCAACTGGAATGCCTCGTTACTCTTTGCCCGATTTTGCGAAGGTTATAAAGACCACTATCTAGCTAATGGATAGCCGGACTGTGGGGAGGATCAAAATTCGTGATTTATTATCGGTTGCTGGGCACGGCGGACGTCTGTGAAAACGCCCGTCGAAATTACATGGGTGTTAAGATAAGACTTGAAAAGATCTGAAGTTGTATAATCGGCTGCACGTGATTCTTGGAGTGCTCTTTGAGGAAAAGACTTAAAAAGACTTCCTGTTTTAAACTCGAAATTTGCTTAATTTTAAAAGAGCCAAAAATGAGCCAAAAAACGAAAAGGAGTCAAACGAAAATTCCGACGTCAAACGCCCAAAAAAGAAGCCAAATTTGAGAAATTTGGCGCCGAAAGCGCGAAGTTGGCAACGTTGAAGACGACGTCGCAACTCGCAAGTTTTAACCAGAAGTAAAAATAGTGAAATACGCACCCTATTTAGTAATCTCGCATCCTCGTCCAACGTCGCGTCATGTGGTCTAAAACTGACTATTATAAGGCTGTTATGACTACACGAACGTCACCCGATGGCGATTATCGCGCATGGGACAAACGCTGCAATATATTTTTATTTAAAAAATTTCTGTTTTGGAACAGAAAATAGCAAAACGACAAATCTTATAAAAAAACATAGTTTTAAACATTTAAACATATATTAAAACAAACGTAATTTTATTCTTGAAAATTGAAATATACAACTTTTTCGTGATAGACAGCAACTGAGACAAAGCGTACTGCCCCCTCAGCGCCCCGTATGATGGTTAGTAAGAGCCCTATATGTTTGCCGTAGAAGCATGCGCCTTCGTGCGCCAAAAGCGTTGCTGTGTCGATAAAATGAATTTTTTCCGCGCACAATTGACGAGATTCTGCGTCTGATAGCCTTTTCTCGAACCTTCTTTCCAAAAACACGTAGTCGTTCTCTGGAAATCTTCCGCTTTTTGTGGAAGTGCGCGGTGGTCCTCACACGACCCCTCTGCTCTGTGGAAATACATAGCTTCTCCGTAGAAATATGCCCTTTCTTCGCGTAAACACGCGCTTTTTTAATTAAAATTTGAGGACACTAAATATTTTTGATTTATGCGACGGGGGAGGGCAATTGGATGGAAAGTATTTATAAATTTTACTGTACAATCAAAAGCTCGAAGTTTATTACGATAATTGAGCATGCCAAGAGTTGTGTTGAGGAGACTCCCTACTGTAGGACTTACAATCCCAACATCTCTAGAATAAAGGCTTATTCATGCCGATAGCTTTCTTTTGTTTGATAGTATTATTGAACATCTAAAAAAATTTAGAACTCAGTTTTGACAATGTCAGCGTTGCCACAACAACATGTCAAATGCATCAAATCTGGTAATACACCAAAAACTTGTCTGCAGCTGAAAACGGAGGTAACTCATCTTGTTTAATTTATAGATCAGTACAGTATGATGTTCTTCAACTCTTAAAAAGTTTAAAAGAACTCTGTTTTGTGCAATATTGTTAAATGCTATTATTTAACCAGACAGAATTTTTACATACTTGAAATCTTTAAAACATAACAAAATTAAAATATGTGATCAAAATTTGAAGATAGGTCATCGTGAATCTAATAAGTAAAACTCAAAAAAATTGTTAACATGGTGTGTGTGCGAAATTCGCAGTATACTAAACCGTCGCTGACTCAAATTGTCGCATTCTTTTTGAAATCTCTACCTTACAATTTTCGCAATTTCTTCCTCAAATTTTCGTGTTCATATCAACTTAATTCAGCTCCAGGCATGCTTAATTATGAAGTGCCTGTACCCTGTTAGGGCCACTGCACGAATTTCCACCGAAAAGCGAATGATTTGCAAGGAGCGACTATGTGTTTTGAAAGGAAACTTTGTGCTTGCATGTAGATGCTTCTATATTGAGAACATGTGGGGCTTACGCTTACCGGTCACTCTACGGTGTTGTTTATCGCGAAAGTGTAACCAATTTCAATTTTCAAGAAAACAATTAAGTGTTTATAAGGTTTGTCGGTTTGCTGTTTTCCGTTGCTGAATGAGGATATTATACTATAGTAAGCCCACTCCTAGGAAAACCTCATGTAAAACTCTTTCCAAAAACCTCACGTTCGGTAAAATGATATAGTTTTTACTATACAAGGCGAGATCTCACCGCTACGATGAGGGTTGTACCAGGGGGTATTTTCGTGATGCGTGATCAAATCGGTTTTTTAGGCCTGTTTTCCACTAGGCGGAATTTTCCGTGCGGAAAATGAATCTAGCAACGTGATTTGTGCGCTTTGAGGGCGAGAATATATTACTATAGCGAATCAGTTTGGTAGCTATATTTTCCGCACGGAAAATTCCGCTTAGTGGAAAATAGGCTTTACCGAGAAACGTGATTACATGTTTTTCGTGACCTGTGAAGAACTGAAATCAAAACTGATATTGAATATTCGTGATTTCACCACTTCTTCACGTGATTTTAAACTTTTTCATGCCCTATTATGTATGGCCTGTATCGTCCTATTTTTCTTATATGGACTAAACTAATTTTCCACAGGTATGAAAATTCATTACATATGTAATTATACACTTGTTTTGTATTCTTCTTCAACTTTGCTCTAATACTAAAACACTATTCGCCACTTTTATCCGTAAAGGGCAGGGTTAAAGAGTAGCTACGTGGCTGTATTTGTCTATTTTCGTGATCATGACCACTTGCTTTTACTTGCATATTTTCGTGATTCGGGAAATAGAACTTTAGTATCCGTGATTCGTGATCTAGCACGGCTCATGGGCTGAAAAGTGGCGCGACCCCCCTTGGTGGTGTCATTAGGTATATAAGAGGCTTCCACTCAATCGCACGAATTCGAATACGAAAGAGTTTATATACTATCGATTCACCCGGTTACTTTTGCTACATATCAACGGAGTAATACATCAGCTTGTGCAATGTGCGTGAACTTACTGACAAAGGATGAGCTTTTCGACTTGGAAAGACGCGTTGTATTGCAGATATAATGAAGCTGGTATAAGATAGCAAACGCCATCCCACTTAAGACTATATCATAGCATGTAAAGAAAGCTTATTATTATCGATACTATGTAGACTTGGATTTATGGTATATCGACTTGAATACACAGTTGACATATGAATCATTTTGCATTTCTGATTGTGTCTTTGTTTATAAATCGTCGTGGACAGCTCGACACGTTTCAAACATCGCATGTACAACCTGTGGAAAACATATTTGCCGGGAAATCAATGTCCCAGCCACAAATTGTAGCACAATTGTTTACTTCTATTACTCACCCACTTCTTCAACTTCATTTTGCAGTGAGCTTCATCACTTGATTATTGACATGCTATTGATATGTTCATCGCGCGTTCTATTGAGATTCTGTTGCCAGATTGTTCTGGCGTGAAGAACCTGCTTATCTTAACATTAGTAAGGACGTGTATCGGCAGGTATCGGCTTTATGGTTTGAATCGACACATTCGTATACCTACTTAAATAGCCATAGATGGCTATAATATTTTGATTAAAGTGTCAGAGGCCAAACAGACGACGTGCAATGCATTGGCTAGGTGAGCATCATTACGGCTGCTGCTTGCAACAAGACTCTTTATTGACGGCTATCTTTAAGACGCAGAACGCGAAATCGCGGATTGGAACGTGGAATGAAATGATCTGGAGTGAGAAAAAGCAGAATCTTTGAAACATGGAATGGGAAAATGCGGGATCTTTAGAACACACAGAGATGCGTATTTAAAAAAGGGCAGGTGAGTATTGACTACGGAAGCCCAGACGTAACAATACAAAACACGTTTTTCAATATTGCATTTTCCACATTTTGCATTTTTACATTTTTGCATAAACGGGCTTCGAACAACCAGCCCCAGCCAAATACAGTATAATTTGTACAGCTCTCACTTTTTGCAAACTTCCACCAGTATATTTTATATACGTTTCTATCTTCAGACAGCTTTTTGTAGTTCAATACCACTTGTAACCGATAAATGGTCCAAAAACGACCGAAAATCTTTTGATTAGTTATTTAGCTTCCAATTTGGTTATTTAAGATGACGTGGGATGAATGTACTTAGCGTACAACAACATATTTTAAAATATGCACCAAACATAGAGCATATTGCTAAATTGTGCGCGAATAATATTGAACTTAAACTTTTTATCGCACTAGATGAGGTGAAATCTCACAATTATTGGGTCTACGAAATACTGCATGCCATCCCGGCCGGCCTGGTACTGCATGTAACACAGCAAAGGCCAAACAGTTTTAGTTTAGATTTATTCATCACTTTATGGGTTTTGCTCCGTTTTCATTCACACTTCATCTGTGAATGCCATGTGCATTGATGATCTTTATTTTGTACGAAAATAAGGCATAAAAGCACAGATTTAAAGGTCAAACTTTTGCTTCAAAAAAATTCAGCACCTTTTGTAAAACCCAAAACACAAAAATGCGCAAAAATGCAAAAATGCAAAATACGGAAATGTAAAAATGAAAAACACAGAAATGCAAAAATGTATAAACGCAAAAGGTAAAAATGCAAAAATGTAAACAGCCAAATGTATAAAAATGCTCAAATGCAAAGTGCGTTTTGTGTTGTCGCGGTCTGGGCTTCCGTAATTGACTGCACTGGAATCTTAACAACACTCTTACGCACTGTTCCCTTAAAAAACACTTATGTCTCAAATGTGGCCAACAAGCGAGTACTGGTAAACGCAATTACGGGATCTTTCTTTGGCCCTTTGATCTTGTCTCAATATTCAATTTTGCGATCTGCATACACTCGCATTCTACAAAGAACTAAGTTAGTACTCAACAAACTATACATTTTCAGTTGCAAAGAGAATGTTTTAGAATGCGATATCTCACTTTTCATCTTGATCTTTTCCTGTTGGTAGAGAGTTCATCCCTCACATTCTGGATGAACATGTACAGCGTTTCGGTAAAAAGTTTGGATGGAGTGGGCGCACGTAATTGATAGCTGATGTTCTAATCAGTAAAGGAAGAGAACGAGACTGCATGAACTTGTTCCTGACAGACGAAAGATCTTAGTCAAGTATAGCCTTCGTAACGATAACCACATTTATCCCATTGATTGTAAAACTAATAGATTTCAAAACTCATTTTTACCTTCTAGCATTTTATCCTATAATGGTTTATTAACTCTGTTCTTTTTTAACATATTAACATGTTCATATATAATTTTCTTTATACCTTATACCCAAAACCTGTAATTAAGTTTTGTCTCGTAATTAGGACGCGCTAATTACTTGTCTGGCTAGCAAAAAGGCAAGAAGAAATAACAACGATAAGAGCAAAAAAAAAGGAGCGAGCAAAAAAGTTTAAAGAGTGATTAAAATGCTTTATCGTTCATGAGCGTGGACTCGGACATCTCAGTTACACTTGCTTGATTTCCATCAGTTAGCAAATTATTTTGCTTTGCTTCTGCGAAGGCCAGAAAATACCATTTGCACGAAACATAGTGCAGAAACATTGTTTGATACGGCTTTTTTATCTTTTAGTCCTCAGCGGAGTTTTCATTGGGGGGCATTAATTGGCCAATGGTGTGCCAGGGCCCAAGAATTCGTTTAGAAAATTCGAAACAACAATGTCATATCGAGATCCGTAAAAATTATGCTAAAAAGTGATGGAACAATGAATAAAAACTCACGAATAAGTCTCTTGGTTTTAAAACTACAGCGAAGCCACTTAAAAATAGATGACATCAACTCATCAGTTTGACCGAAGCGTACGGGCCTAAAACGTTTGGAGCTCCCAGCTCACTGGGCAAAAACTGTAGGTGTGAGGATCCTTAGTTGGGTATGGAGACATGCTCCCTCGAAATGTTTTCTAGTTAGTGTGTCGTCAATGCGTTTTTCTAACTTCTGGGCTGCGATTTTGTTTAGTGAAGGAGCAAAAATTAAATGAAGAATGATTTGAAGTATTCATCAAATAAGGGCGAGTTTGATGACAGTTTCCATCTTTATATTTTGAGGAGCGTAAAACTTTTACGTCCAGTAACAAGCTAAGGACAATACAAAACGTGTTACTGTGTGATCATTACTTTTTTATTTACTTTTTAGATTAATTATATGCATTTGTGTCTGAACTGCTTGCTTTCTTACCCACTTCGTGTTTTCAAATCATCGTCGTACGTTTTTTAAACAAAGCAAACGTTCCCGACATTACTTTTATAAAAAGTTTTGATGTGAGCAAGTTTTGTTGAAAGAAACACATATGTATTTAAATAAAACCGTGGACGGAACAGAGACCTAGATAAAACAACAATGCACGTTGGTTTCCATAAGCGAAATAGCCGATCACAATTAGGTACTCTCGCTGGTCGCCGACTACTTGGCTCTCTTCCTCGGAGAATTAAATACTGAGACCAGACTAGACTAAGGTTTAGGAGTAATTAAATACAGGCATTTAGAAAAGAGTACAAAACTGCAATAAACAAGACCAAAAGCTACACCGACAAAGCCCACTTTGCGCTCCAGTCTAGTATTGTGTGATTTATAATTGGATTTACGTATTTTGAAGGATGATCTTTTTTTTCAACCGTCTATGTAAACGAGATGGTAGTTTTGTTCAGGTTCCTCATGCAAACCAACCCACGTAAATGAAGTCAGAGGATGAAGTAGAACATTTGTAGGTATCTATGGATGTCCATAGCCAAAACTCAGTAAACAAAACCGTTCCTGAAACATGACATTTCTACAGGGAAACAGTTACTTACCTGTATCTAAAGAAAAACAGTTTTGATAAAAAAACGAGCGAAGTTTCTAGAATTTTTCCAGTAAAAAACTTACGGAACTATTCTCGTACCCGGACTAGCACAATGTTAATTAGCACTTTCCGTTGAAACGCCCATCAAGTGATTGTTAGGTCAAGTAATTGCGAGCGCACACAACATCTGCCCACGACAGGAATTTCTCGCCGTAAAATGAAGTATTCGTAAAACTATTCTCTATTAAGGCCATTTTCCACTGAGACCTTTTTTCCCGCGTGGGAAGAGCGCACAGTTTTGAACATGCTCTGTTGATGATTGTTCGCCCTTTAAATCTTTAATCTTTCTTTAATCTTTAAAAATATTTAAACACGGTAGCCATTCAGCAGAAGGGCTGTTT
>JAODVQ020477429.1:0-10272 GCA_025400075.2 Phenganax stokvisi
ATGTCCAACCAAGAGCAGTACGAGCCTCGATAGACTGTCCATGTTCATTTTTAAATGGAAGGTTGGAAGTTTATGGTGGGCTCAAGATTCTATGACGCGACGTTTGAAGACGCATTTTGTCATGAATTGACGCGGGGTTTTACTGCAGAAGGAGGCCGGCCATGATAAGCACCGCCCTCGATTTGTGCACCGCATCCGGCATACCGGTGCCAAGTTTACTCGAAAAAAGTTTATTCTTCTAATTCTTCTGCACATGAATACATTAGTACGAACATTTTGGTGGCGCTATTGATAAGCACTACTCTTGATTAAAGGTTGCTTCCCAATGGAGGCCAATGTCCACTGCGACCGCTTTACCCGCGCGGGCAAACAGCACATTTTAAACAAGCACTCCAGCTATTGCCATAAATTTATGTTTAAAAAATATTCGCTCCGCCTCCAGGAGCAAAGCGGACATTTTAAACATGCACTGTAGCAATCAAAGCGGACATTTTAAGCATGTATTGCAGCAGATTAATAGTAATAATTGTTGTTTTAAATTATGTCTGCTCCGCCGGCGTGGCTAAAAAGCGGCTGCGATGGAAAATAGCTTTTACGCGTTTTTGTCAAGTACGTAAAAAGTTTAAACTCTTCAAAGTTTCATAGTATTTCAAAATACACAAACAAGAAGACAAAAAACTGTTTAAAACTCAAAATTCTAAACAGTTCTTGCGGTCGTTTGTAAGATAGACCTTATCAGATGTTGTGGAAACACCTCGAGAATTTGTGTCTGCAAATTCTCTTGCACTGATGACGGTCCGTGCTGCTAACGGACCAAAAGCTTGGCATAAAAAAATTTACGTGGTTTTTCCACAAATCTTGTAATCGATATAAAATCACCATGCAAGCATTCAAAGCACTTAAGATAAATTTTTTACAAATTGAACTGCTGCGTGCACGTTGCGCGTAAAAAACCCGTCGTTGAAGACCAGACACACAGGACGCGATTCGGCAACGCGACACGATTTTTCATATTTTGAAAGCGACTACATCTATCCATGTGGAAGAAGATTTTACAAGACAAGTAGAAACTATGAATGGAAATATGATATTGCCTTTGAATAACCGGAAAATCCAAACTTGAACTAAAGTTATCAGTTTATGAATGTCGAAAAATCGCGTCCGGTGTGTGTTTCGTTCTTAAACACCGCTCTCAATTAATCTCCGCAGCTAGATTCAGAGAAATTTATTCAGCGTAGGCTATTTTTGATTGCAGTCGCTTCTCCCGCGTAGGTGGAAGGGACATTTTTAAACACAAGATCTATTATTCTCCAGCAGTACATGCTGAAACTTTCCCTTTTGGCCGCCCGGGCGGAGCGGATTTTTCTAAACATGCATTTATGGCTATTAATCTACAACAGTACGTGTTTAAAATGTCCACTTTCCCTGCGCGTGCAAAGTGTCTACTATAGCCCGTTCTCCACAATGCGAATTTGTTCGCGCGAAGGAGAAATCTGGCAACGTGATTAGCTCGTTTTCGACTTTTTCGCGGCAAATTATTTTGCTAGCGAATCACGTTGCTGGATTTATTTTTCGCTTGAAAAAATTCGCGTAGTGGAGAACGGGCTTATGGATGATAGTCTTCAACCATGGTGCGCACAAGTGTTGCACATGTGTTGAAGCCACGATCCATTATCACACTTGGGTGAGGTTGATCCGGCCTGCAGGCTACGCTTGTGATTCCACTGATAGTGCACAGTGATAATGTAATCAGCTTGTTTGTTACTGAAATATGTTGTTTTGATGTTACATAACCGTGATCTCTTATCTTAGGTAACCACAGGAGGATGTTCCTCCGTCTAACGATGAAAGTCACAACAAATCAGCCCTGCTAAAACGGTACGGATCAGTCACCAAAAACAAGGTGGGAATGCAGTATACTTCATGTAAGGCACGGGTAACTAAAGCCCGGTTCACACAGGACCGGTTTCGCGACGTCAAAACATTGAACAGTTTGCGGCCATCCTTACTCTTGAGACCTTTTAGACTTGCCGTTTTTGTTTAATCCTGTCCTGGTATTGTTGTTTCAAGCGCTAGATTCGCCGTTTAAAGGTTGAACACGTCCGGTTCCCTGTGAACGGGCGGGGGGTGCTAAGCTACTTCAGTGAAGTTTCTCAAAGCGGAACATCCGTCTAAAGCGGACGCAAGTCTAAAACCTGGTTTCCATATGTTCGTAAATGTTGTAAACAAAGAGTGATGATATCTCTTAACAGACAAAACATTCTGTCTTTCAGCAGTAAATTTCATGGAAAACATACGCATTATCTTCTTATAATTGCTTTGGTAATAATTAGTTTGAAATTGTTTTGTTTCGGCTGTTTAGAAAGATCCTGACTTAATCTTTTCGACAGTCACGGCCATATGGCAGCCAGGCTTACGTTGGACAGTAAACTTCGTCTTAACTGTTTCATTCTTATATGCTCAGTTCTTTCTAATGCCTCTATAAGACGGATAATACTTTTGGTCTCGAGAGTGTCCGCTTTAGAGAGAATCCATTGTAAAGCTTGGTTGAGAGTCAGATGTCATAGTTCATCGCTGATGTTCCTCAATTCCTTATCGGTCATCGGCACAGAAAATTATTATTTCCAATCGACAAAATGTTTTGCTCATTCAGGCACCTGATTCATGATCGCTGACAATTAAATTAGCAGCTGTCAAAAACCGGCTTCCGAGATCAATGTAGTATTAGAAACTGTATTGAGTATCGATACAATACCCCCTGGTTGGAGTTGTTTTCGAGATTCCACTTGGAATACGTACTCACATCATGTCGCTTTGCCGGGACAGTTTCCGAGCGACTCCGCCTCTTGAAACTGCGCCATACGGGAAACTTTTCTGTCCCGGTCTACACCATAGTCTACACTGTTAAAAATTATGAGCCTGCGGTAAAACAGGATGCAGCAACGTTGTGCCGAACCTGCTGTTTACAATTGTCAACAATATTGAACAATATTGTTTATTTTAAATCGGGTGTAACAATGCTTAACAACAAACACTGTTGACAAGTGTGAACAATAGGGTGCAGCACAACATTGTTGCATCTCATGACTTCCTTAAGTCCTTGAGTCAAAGGCCGTGGAACCGGGGGGCACAGGGGACACTGTAACCACCACCCCTTTTTCAAAATTACCAAAATGTGACCTATTTTTTCAAGAAATATGCCTTTTTTGAGTCATAAAATGTGCCTTATGATACACTACGCATCCGTAGTACAAAATCTTCACAGAACGTTTATGCAAGCTTGGAGTTCTTGTTATCAGCAAGGTTACCTTAGATTAGAAGAGCCTAAATGAAGTCTTTTGCTTTAAAATAGCGCCTTGATTTCTCATTAAAGTTAACCTTACCAAAAATTTAAACTAAAGTGCGTCTCAAAAAAAAAACGAAAGGAAAATTCAACAGGCTATGACGCATCGTATATCAAATTAAACGATTTAATTTTTACATCACAAAACAGAAGAAATTTCAAGCTTTCCAATGGGATATCTTTTTCATTTCACAACAACAAAACATGACCACATACTCTTCAAATAAAAGTTGCTGGTCGAAATCACATTCTTGCAGCCATTTGTAATCAAGTTCAGTCTCTGCTAAGTTTTTAATTGAACCATGTTACTTGTGTTTTATTTTCGCACTGATGTTAAGAATCCCGACATACGCCAAGGTAGAACAAAAGAGAAGTCAAAAGAAATATTCTCTGGGTTGTTTTTGTAGTCCTCCTTGGAAGGTCTTGCTCTGTTTTCCGTCTTAAGCCTGGCTTTGATATACCGTCGATGATCGGCGACGTTCATTGTCTAGCTTTAATAATTTTCATCTCGAATGATCAAACACAAAAGGGCCCCGCCGGCATTGGTGATATATGGGAACCAGGTCTTATGCTTCAGTTGCAAGTGAATAACGGGCTTTTTACGCGAAGATACAAATTTGGCTTGTTGATCATATTTAGTTTAACTTAGTAATTTTATGTCTCACTTGGGAAATCATTCTACTCTGTTTCCCATCGCAAGAATGCGATTTCGACTAGCAACTTATTCGAAGAGTACGTCGTCATGTTTTCCTGTTGTGAAATGAAAAAGATATCAATGGATAGCTTAAAACTCTTCTTTTTTCCTATGTAAAAATTTAATCTCTCAAAAGATCATGCATCATAGCCAGTTGAAATTTCTTTTCGTTTTTTTTAAACACACTGTAGATAAAAACTACTTTCCGGATGCATGGGGGTATATTTGCAGTAATGTGGAAAAATGCCCCTTTTTGTTGCCCCCCCCCCCACTTTCGAGATGCTTCCGCCGCCATTGTCTGAAACCTGTTCAGTTTCCAGTGGCCGGAATTTTCTTTGTGTGGAAAATAAATCTACCAAAGTGATTGGCTAGCAACATAAAGCGAACCAATCACGTTCACTGAGATCACGTTGCTAGGTTTATTTTCCGCACGGAAAATTCTGCCTAGTGGAACACAGGCTTTAATTAAGTGGAAACGAATCTGGCAGCAGCTGTAATATCCTTGAAATTTCGCAGTGACTTGCTAGCAAAACAGACGGAGCACTGTCGCCTATAATTATATTACCGTCAGTCTGCTTCGTTTTTTTTCCTTTTAATTAGCAGCTAGCGATTAAGTTGTTATAGACGGAGGCGAACCACTGTTCACAAGTTAAATGAATCATAAGCACGCCTATGTAGCACGCAAAATGCACTTTTGACCAATCATGTTAAACCTTAAGGGCGGTCGAACGATTTGTAACGACGATTTTTGCACTAGTTAAAAATACGCCGCGAAACGTGCAATTTTTAACGATTTTTTCCCGCCAGGCTGGCTGAATGTTTCTAACAAACGTAGATCTATTTATTATGGAAATGAACATCTGTTCTCATGTACGTAATTAGCGTGTTTTGATCTTTATATCTGTGCCTGTCAAGTAAAGCGTTTTGCTATAAATTGAGGTGCTTTTTGCTTGAGAAGATATATTATAATTCTTTTAATGTTATAAATATTCACGGTTCCTGAACTTGATATAGACACTTCAAATCAACGAAGATGAAGTTTTTGCCATAGAATATAAATTACAATTCTTCTACTATTATAAAGTCTATACAATCGCTAAGCTTGATATTAAGACATCTTAAATCTATGACGGTGACGTTTTTGCTTGAGGAAGATATGTTACAATGCGTCTAATATCATAAGTATACAATCCCCGATATAATATTAATCTTTCTAAGTCCATAATAATGACGTTTTTGCTTGGCAAATATATCGCAATGCTTCCACTATAATAATTATGTGCAATTCCTGACCTTGGCAGAAAAATTTTAGGTCAATAACGATGAAGTTTTTGCATAAGAAGATATTTTAAAAATTCTTATATGAACCGTTCAAATGTTACAAATATGTACATTCTCTGAACTTTAGTACTTAGGCATTTCAAACTCGACTTGTTTACTTACACGTGCCTGCTGAAACATGCAAAGTATGTTAATGAGGTACGATCTAAAATAAGTGGGCGTACCACGCAAAGTCGCGTGCGCGATTGATTTGCGCTCTTATCTATTTTACGAGGTCTTTTTATCTATATTCGTCGTGTTAATATATTATTTATCTGCAGCTACTTTTGTGTGGGCTACAAAACAACGAAATGTGTATATTTAAGCAAATCAGAATTCGCTAACAATGTATTTTCCGTGAAAAGGCTTTAAAATCGCAGTTTGCGACTCGAGACAGTCTTTAATCTTAGAGAAGTGAGAATACTTGTGTGTTGTAGTCACGAAAGTTTTTATCGATGTGTTCGACGGGTCGGGAGCTGCGTAGAGGCGACAGCTTGACGACAATGTCAGCACAGGAGTTTTATCAAAGCCTTGAAGATGAATGCAAGGAAAAAGCAGAACAATTGAAGGAGGATTTAAGAATGGCAGCTGAGGATTTATCTCGTCGTCGTTCGCCCCGCTCACAAAGGCATTGTGAATTGTTCCGTACAGTTTCGACAAATATGGCAAACCATATTCGCGTCGATTTGGAAAATAAAATTTACAAGCGACTATGGGAGGAGGCGAACGCCGCAGTTTTTCAAAATTTATCCACTTAATCGTTCCTAGACAAGCCATATTCGGTTATGGTGATATTTGGAAACGATGCATCGGAGATTCTGACTGCTGTACAGAACTAGAATTGCCGGCCTGTGTCTACGATGTAAGCCTTTTTAATTCCTTGAAAATTGACTGTGAACGCCCATGGCTTTGAGAGGAAAAACAAGAAAGACAAGAAAAAGCAATTCTGTAAAGCCCGAGTTTCTCTAATGTGCGCTTTTTGATCCTGAATGGGGAGACTGAATTAGGTTTTGTAGTAGTACATCTATATGTACCATATAGTTTTGTTAGTTCATTCAGTCCAAAAAAATCATATAAGACTTTAAGGAAAAGACAACAAATTCTTGCCGCTGTATTGATAAGAAACTCTTGTTGTCTACTGAATGAAACTATTTTGTCAATGACATTGAAGAAAATACCTTTATTGGATCTCAAATACGAAGGCTTTTCGAATTAGTTAATTTTATTTGTAGTACCTTCGTTGTGATGTAGAATGTTGCTGATAATAAACTATGAGCACGTACATACCTTGAATTTACCTAACTTGCAGTCATTTTGTGGAAAAATGATTTTGAAAATTAGACTATTTTTAGACGTTCAAATTCTGGAATTTAGACTGCTTTACCACATTGGCGTGCGCGCGTGCACGCCCGTCAGTAAATACTGCGCATAAACTTAAAGGCGAAACCTCCATTAAAGCAGCACTTCTTAGTTAAACGATCATAAAACTGGCTTGAATTTATGTTTAATCAATGAGATAATTCAGAATACGCTATTCTTAACAAAAATCTTAACAAATTTCTGAGAATTTTGCTTGGGTTTTGCCCTTCTCAACTTACTCAACTTTTGTGATTTATTGAAAATATATAATTAACGATTCCTTGATTTTTGGCAATGATGAAGACTTGACCAGTTTTTGTTTTATCTTCAAGTTTGAAGAGCGCTATCGCGTCTTCGCCAATTTCAAGTGGTCTAGAAATCAAGGGAAAATGAAACATTGATTGTCTACTAGCTTTTAAGAAGTTATTTAAAAAAAAGAAGCGCACAATGAGCCAAAAACTTATCAAGAATATAACTTACTTGTTCAAGAGCATTTGTCAGAGCGAATTTCCCATGCAGAATTTTTTGCTATCTAGCTAGGGAAATTTATCAATGAAGAGTCACCAAGTAGATGTCTTGAAGACGGTTCGGGGAAAACGTATCAACATTGGGAAGGAAGATGTCGAGCAAAACAAAGAATTTCTAAGCAAACTTATCTGGAACGTTTGTCAGAGAAAACTTCCCACAAAAAAACTGACCAAAGAGAAGTTTGCGAACTGACAACTAGGTCTTTTAGTTACTTTAAGTCATTGACATCCATGTAAATTATTGTACGCTTTGATGATATATGGAGTTCAGAATTGATCCCAACCGACGCGTATAAGTGGCAACCGTTCATATTAAGCATGTAAGCCCGCGTAAATAGGCCAGTGGTATAGCCCATTGTCGTATGCTTACGATGATGAGCTATACCGTGAGAATACTTGCGTGTTGTAGTCACGAAAGGTTTAATCGATGTGTACAATGGGTTGGGAGCTGCGCAGAGGAGACAGCTTGATGACAATGTCAGCACAAGAGTTTTATCAAAGCCTTGAAGATGAATGCAAGGAGAAGGCAGAACAATTGAAGGACGATTTAAGAATGGCAGCTGAGGATTTATCGCGTCGTCGTTCACCCCGCTCACAAAGGCATTGTGAATTGTTCCGTACCGTTTCCAAAAATATGGCGAACCATATTCGCGTTGATTTGGAAAATAAAATTTACAAGCGACTGTGGGAGGAGGCGAATGCTGCAGTTTTTCAGAATATATCCACTTAATCGTATCTAGACGAGCCATATTCGGTTATGGTGATATTTGGAAACGATGCATGGGAGATTCTGACCTATGTACAGAACTAGAATTGCCCTGTGTCTACGATGTGGCCTTTTTAATCCAAAGATAATTGACTATGAATGCCCATGGCTTTGAGAAGAAAAACAAGAAGACAAGAAAAAGCAATTGTGTAAAGCCTGAGTTTATCTAATGTGCGCTCTTTGATCGTGAATGGAGACTGAATTAGATTTTGTAGTAGTACATCATTGTACCATATAGCTTTGTTAGTTCATTTCCAAAAAAATCATATAGACAACAAATTCTTGCCGCTGTATTGATAAAACACTCTTGTTGTCTACTGATATGAAACTCTTTTGTCATTAAAATACCTTTTTTGGATCTCAAATACGAAAACTTCTGGAATTAGTTCATTTTATTTGTAGTACCTTCGTTGTGATGTAGAATTTTGCTGATAAAAAACTATGAGCACGTACATACCTTGGATTTATCTAACTTGCAGTCATTTTGTGGAAAAATGATTTTGAAGATTAGACTATTTTTAGATGTATAAATTCTGGAATTTAGACTGGTGTACCACATTGGCGTGCGCGCGTGCACGACCGTTATCAAAATTGATCCTAACCGACGTGAATAAGTGGTGACCGGTGACCGTGCATATTATACATGTAGGCCCGCGCAAATAGGTCAGCAGTATAGCCGATTATCGTATGCTTCCTTCAATTCTCTCCAGTCTACCAACTTGCCGTGCGGAGAAATTGTAAACAGAAAGTGACCATTTGAGAACTGAATGATGGTTGCTTCTTCAAATATAGCTTCACATGTAGTGTGGCTGCGGGGGATATCGTTATGTTACGCGCATGAATACGGATGTACTTTGATCTAACCCCTAACCTTAATACCAACTAACTAACCCATCATAATTGTTGACCATATTCATGACTGTTCTTACGCATCCTGTCTCCAGATTCTTGAACTACTGGTCGTATGTTTACTTCTAAGAGTAATTAACGAGTCTAAAGTACAAGTAGTTGGTATGTTAAAAATTTAATCTATACTTATTTACCTTGATTCTTATATCGTCCTATAACGACATTTGAATCTTTAGATTTCATTCATTCAAAACACTGATAGTATTTAAAGTTAAATCGCGTGTGAAGTGTCATAACAATAATATGCTTGCCTATAGTATACTACATTTGTATCAGGTAGACAGGGGAAAGTCAATGATATGCATACCCGTTCATCTTTAAAAAGGGAGTGGCAAATATGGCTTTATGAATCTTCCCTACTGTAGTTATAACATTATAAACATGTGTGCAGTGTGCAAATTGTGTGCAAATTCTTCAACAAAGCTTTATATTCCAAAACCAAAAACTGAATTTCTAAAAAAAAGCTTTGGATATAGTGGACCTAAACTGTGGAACCAGATACCACAGGAAATACGAAATTCGGTATCGTATAAGTCGTTCTGTAGTAAGCTTTCCTCCTCGACCTTAATTTAATCCTATTTAATATTATTTTGTATATAATTGTGATATTTTTAAATTTGTTTTATAGTATATATTATTAAAGTAGTTGTAAATATTTGTACATTCCTTTTGAAAATCAGCGTTTGCTGAAAAGGCTAATGTGTTTAAATAAAGTTAATCTTGATGTTGATCTTGTTAATTTAGGGTTCATAAAATTTCAGCGCGAATTATATACTGAAGTCCTGGGACCGGTTGTATAAAAACGTGGTTAAAGTTAATTATAGTTAAGGACGAATGTCAACCAATCAGAATCGCCAATTCAAGATTTAACTACTCTTTAACTACAAAATCATAGTTAAAATGTAGTTAAAAGTTTTGTACAACCGGCCTCAGTTCTGGGGTCGGTTGTTCGTACGCCACTTATCTTAAAACCGTGAAAAAGTCACAATTCAAAAACACTCCCACACTTCTTCTAAGCTTTTAAAATCAACTCTTATATAATAAAACTATTGGTAAATACATGATTATTGGATTCATTTTAAAACCTTTCAATTTCGTTGTTCAAGGATGACATAAATGTGATCTCTATATTGAATTTATCGGCCGTTTAAGCTAAACGGCCTACGAACAACCGGCCCCTGAAGTGCAAATAATTAGTGAAAATATGGCAGTGGAGATCTAGTGAAGCTTGACAAAACTGAATGATCAAGAATTTCTCATATTGAAATGCGCAGTATAAAAGCTTAGTTTCAAATCAACTTTATTTCATGAGGGTTACATCAAACAGTAATTCAACTGATAAAGTAATATTATT